>JBCNYG010000022.1:12573318-12583431 GCA_039654305.1 Porochilus rendahli | reverse complement strand
CGGGGACTAAAAATTTTACTTCAGCGTGAGAATGTTACCATGCCTTGATTAGATATCCGATTAGTCTAGGTCTGAATTGCAGAGGTCCCCATTGGGAAGAGGCTGGAAAAGAAAACAAAACGGACTTGCTCAGACATTTCCTGTAATCGTTTATTCAGATAAGGAGAGATTCATATCAAATTGGAGCTTCAAATCACTCACTCATTTGCCGAGGTTGCTGGTGCCTATCTCAGCCGACAGTGGAGGAATACACCCTGAACATTCTTCCCAGACCATCACAGTCCCAACACACACACACACACACACACACACACACACTCACATTCACACCTAGGGGCAATTTGAAACAGCCAGTTAGCATAATGTGCATGTCTTTGGACTGTGGGAAGAAACAGTAGTACCCGGAGGAGCCTCACGCAAGCATGGGAAGAACATGCAACCTACACACAGAAACACCCGAGGCTGGGACTCAAACTTAGGACCTTCTGGAGATTTAACTGCACTGTGAAATTCATGAACCATGAGTAAAAAGATTTTAGTGCAGTATGAACTCTGTGCTATAAAATACACCACTGGTCACATGACCAGGATAACCAATTATGTTTGAGCTAAAGCTCCAATCATGCGCCCTCTACAGAGGGGATTTATTTCTAAATCTAACATGGCTGCACCCTCGGGCAGTGGAGCAAGAAGAACTCATCTGTCAGCGTTATCCATCATCCGAAAGAAATCCTTGCACATCAGCATTTCTGGCTTACTTCAAGTCTCCCTACTTAGGAGTTACATAGTCTTGATCCAACTCACCGTTTCTGTTCCAGAATCCCACGTTTTTCTGCTGAAAACTGCAACCATACAGAAGACCAGACCACAACGTCAAATTACCAGTAAAAAAAAAAAAAAAACAGTTTCCACTGAAGGACTGGTAGAGAATGGGAGGGCCAAAGAGGAATTTCAGATTTATACAGTATAATACAATCAAAACATCTGCAAGGCACTTATGGCATATTTGCAGGGACCTAAACAAACATGAGGTAAGGTTTCAGACAGCTCTGATCTCACAAATGAGGAATGTCCTAGATTGATGCCCTCCCTTCCTCACAAACCTCGATCGTTAGAACCAGTTAAGAGTTGAACAGATCATTAAAAGACCTCAAAGCCAGCACAGAATGCACTGGGTTGCACAAGTGGATCTGCAGGACCTGGCTCAATCCACTCACCAAGTCCAGGGTATCGGATTAAAAGCTGAGGACGGCGGGTGCAGAACATGATGGCTGGAGTGCCTCCCTTGAGCTTTCTTCTCCAGTGTTAATCACTTGAACAGAAAGCTAATTGAACTTTCGCAATGCTTATCCAAGGTCAACATTTTCTCTGTATTATTTAACAAGGATTCTTACATACTTTTTTTTTTGGCCTTGAAATACTTCTTATATCCAGACAGATGCATGCCCTTTTCAAAGCAAAGCAATCCACTTTTGCGCGATAACCTGAAATTACGAAAAGGGTTCTGCCAACGTTTAAGAAGTAGGGTTCAGATACAAACTCTCTAATTACACAGTCTTCTACAGATAACATAATTACATATTTTGAGATTCGAGCAAAAATGAAGCAGACAACAGCTCAAAAAATACTTTAACCCATTGGTATGTTGATTTGCGGGCTGAAATTAATAGTTTAAGCAGGAGTCATCTTTTAATTGGATCAATTTAACATCTTCAACAGGTAACTCTGTTCCTAGATCAGCCTCTATGCTGTAGTAGTGTTTTCCAGGCTGGGCCTGAAGGATCTCGACCCCGGAAATGCAGGGTAGTGTTCTCTACATCCTGCCGCAGCCAGGCCTATGGCACAGCCTCGTTATCAATGTGCAGACTTACCGCCAGATCCCTCTGGGCTCCACACGCCCTTACATTAGAGCAAAAGAAAAGAGCAAAAAAGAGAGCTGGAGAGAGACTGAGAAAAAAAGTGGGAGGTTAAAAAAAAAAGTAGCAAGAGAGAGAGAGAAAATGGTGCAGTTGCGCATTCCAGAGGCTATTTCAATCGTCTGTCACCAGGTTCAATCTGTTCCTTATAAGGCAAGGACATTCCTCTCATATTTTCCAAACACCACACGGTTATCAGATCCAGTTTTGTGGCAAATTACTGTCCTGGCTCACTGTTCAGGAACCTGCAGTGCTACATATACGTTAAATCAGGATTAATACACAAGACTGAACAATCACCTTTCTGTTAAATTAACTAGTGAACTTTGCCATGATTCACATGGATGGTATCAAAATAGTAAACTCAATTATTTTGGTTTGCCAAAAGGCTTCTGGGTATCTGTGTACCATGATGGCATGTTATGGGATAGTCAATGGTGTTATTAAAATCCATTAAAAGTCTCTTTACTGTGCACTAATCAGCACAGAGAATTCACTTAACAGTCTCCTATCCTCCAGCCTCGGCCTGTCCACAATCCCACAACAGAAAACAGATGAAACAATACACGAATGTTATTGACTTGCAACAGCACACCACAAATATTTTTGAAAAAGAACAAGCAGGGGAAATCCAGCCAGAATATACAGTGGAGTTGATGCTACTGAAAGTCTCAGGAAGTAAAGACCATAGATCAAGGGTCCCAAAATCCAGTCGAGAATCAGAATTCAGCTCAAGTCACATGGGGTTTAACTGTTATTCCTTTACACACTACAGTAGATGTCAGTATATAATGGAATGAAATGAGCTTTGGTTACAATCACTGATATGTCATAAAATGCAGTGCATAAAGACGAGTGCAAAATATACTATACGCAGGACAGAGCACTGTAACTAGACAGGACAAGAAAATGGTACTTGAGAGATAGCAGTCCAAATAAGTATCTCTAAACAGTAGGCTCCAATTCTAGGATACAATTTGGTTAAGAAAAAAAGAGATACAGAGAGGTATCTTAGCAGGATCAGTGGAAAAATTGTCTCATAGTAGCGTTTTAAAGTGCACTCACTCTGAGATGCAGGGAAATCACACCTCCTCCCTAGGCTGGACTCCAGCCCTCCATGCCTGGCCAAAAGTAGGGACCCTTCGCACAGATTAAATAAATAAACTTACCACGAGACTGACTCCCCAATTAACTACAGCCAGAAAGAAATATTTGTGGAACAAAAGACTGTGGGTTCAGATAACATGTTGCACAGTTTAATTCTGAGATTGAAATGGATACCTGCAGTAAGTCCTGCTAAAAGCAAATAAACAAAATCACCCAGTACTGCAGGAGTGATTCAACAGATGCGCAATTAAAGACACATATGAAAGTTATTAATTCAGCACAAATAAGTTATATATAAATGCTCTTTGAGAACTAACCGGGAAAAATTGGAATGTGAAATGTACCACTAAAATCTGAGATTAACAACAACAAACAAAAAAAGCAAACCTCTGTATTTTTCTGCATTTATTTTCATTAAGAAACAGTGTTCATTCATTCATTCGCCATCTGAGCCAACTCTGGGTGAAGGCGGGGTACACCCAGAACTGTCACGGGGCAACACACATACAAATATTCACACTCACACCTGGGGGCAATCCAGAACGGCCACTTAGTCTAATGCGCATGTCTATAAACTGTGAGAGGAAACCCACGCAAGCGCGCGGTGATCATGCAAACCTCACACAAAAACACCCAAACCAAGTCAGGGACTCGAACCCAGGACCTTCTTGCTGTGAGGCAACAGACACACTGTGCCACCCCTAGACTCAGTGTTATAAAGTACAATTTGACCTGACTCTGGGCAAAAGGTGGGTACACCCTAATCAGCTTGCCAGGAAGTTGAATTAGATCAAATAAAATATTACTAATTTCATTTTCAGAATACTAAAGTGTACAAAGTGGTGACTATAGTGGCACACAATTGTCTTTATAAAAGATGAAATTTTCAAAACACTATGTACAAGATATAAACATAAGAGCACGGACTTGTTCAACAGCATTTCATAAAGCAATCACTTACTCATCACCAACTCATTTGCCGAACCGCTTAACTCTGCTTGGTCTGGGGGAAGGCTGGCACCTATCTCAGCCGACACCGGGCGAAGGCGGGGTACACCCGTGACAGCTCGCCGTACCATCGCAGGGACTCACCCACAAAACCATTCACACTTACATCCACACCGAGGAGCAATTTGGAACAGCTGATTAGCGTAATGAGCATGCATTTGGACTGCGGGAGGAAGCCCGGAATACCCGGAGGAAACCCTCGCAAGCGGGGGTGGTTATGGGAGGTGTTGTATTTTCATCTTTTTCCAAGACTTCTACAGATAGCTAATCTTCAGACTTCTGCCTTGACAATAAACATGGTGATCCTTGTGTAAACAAAGCATGGATGCACAGGAGTACACCAACAAACAAACAAACAAGCAAACAAACAAGTTGACAGCATGACATGCAGAGCAGCCAATCGCTTGCCCTCACTACAGCGCGCGACATCACGGATGCACGAAAAAACTTTTACCCGGTTGGTCAAAACTGTCGTGTTGTTTAAAATAAGCCCAGCTAACGCAATTCTCCAGAACTCACCTGACGCTGAGTGTAAATCTGGCTGAACCTTCGCCTACAGAGCACCGAGTTCTCGAGGTTCCCGTTAAGGCGGCTCTCTCCTCTCAAGCAGACAGTGTTGTGGAAGAGACGCGCTGTGATTACGCTCCGCCCCTTGAACGTGTCCTAGCAACAGCGTTTACGACACGTCTGAAATGAGTCACGCCTACCAAACATCCAACTCGGAAATGTGGCTTATTTTTGGTACATTACATATTGTTTAATATTATTTTTTCTGATAACACTCTGCAGTTTGTGGGAGTTATCATCTGATACACACCGCAGCACAGTTTCTGCTGAATGTTGCACAAGGCTGAGGTCTGGGTCCACTGAAGCACTGGCTCTCTTCACCGACATGCTGTTGTCTTACTATCTTTCAGTACTGGGACAGTTTTTTCACTTACTCACTCACTCACTCACTCACTCACACAGTCACTCACTCAGTCAGTCAGTCATTAGCCGAAGCGCTAACTCCTACTAGGGTAGCTGGTAGGTTGGAGTCTATCTCAGCCGACACTGGGCGAAGGCGGGGTATATCCTGAACAGCTAGCTAGACAGACACACACATATAACCATTTACACTCTCAACTAGGGGCAAATTGGAGCATTATTACTATTAGCCTATTGAGCAAGTCTTTGGACTGTAGGAGAAAACTAGAGTATCCGGAGGAAACCCACACAAGCACAGGGAGAACCTGCAAACTTCACACAAAAAAACAACCCTTGCCCAGGACTTATACCCACAACCGTATTACGGTAAGGTGGAGGTGCTACCCACTAGGCCACTGTGACATCACTTTTCTTCATCATATACATCTCCTTCCACTTGATCCGGGGTCAGGTTGCGGGGCGGAAGCCTAAGCAGTGAGTTCGAGATGCCCCGAGATGCCCCTCTTCCCAGCAACTTCTTCCAGTAATTTCTGGGGAACACACCGAGTGAAATAGTCACCCCAGCATGTTCTGTGTCAGCCCCAGGGTCTCTTCCTGGTTGGACATGCCCAAAACACCACTACAGGGAGGTGTTTGGGAGGCATTCTAATCAGATGTCCGAGGCTACTCTAAACGCAGAGGAGCAGCGGTTCTACTGTAAGCTCCTCTCGAATGACTGAGCTTCTCACCCTATCTCTGAGGGAGAGCCCTGCCCCCCTCCTAAGGAAGCTCATTTCAGCTGCATGTATTCTCGATCTTGTTCTTTCGGTCACTACCCAAAGCTCATGACCATAGGTGAGAGTTGGAACGTAAATTAACTGGAAACTGAGAGCTTTGCCTTCTGGCTCAGTTCCCTCTTGAACACAACAGACTGGTAAAAGCTTTGCTTAACAGCAAAGGCTGCACCAATGTGCTTGTCTGTCTCCCACTCCATCCTTCCCTCAGTCGTGAACAAGACCCCAAGATACTTGAAAACCTCCACTTGGGGCAAGACCTCATTCCAGACCCGGAGGGTGCATTCCACCCTTTTCTGGCTGAGAACCATGGCCTCGGATTTGGAGGTTCTGATTCCCATTCCGGTCGCTTCACACTCAGCTGTGAATCACTCCAGTGAGACCTGAAGTTCCCGGCCTGATGAAGCCAAAAGGACATCATCTTCAAGTCCACAACCTTCTCCAAGTCAACAGCATGAGAACTGCAAAAGTATTATGAAGGAATGTAAGAGTACCTTCTTAACCTTGACCCTTCAGGTGCTTCATACAAAATCAATATTATGAAGGGAGAAAAACAAATTGCAACCAAGCATCGGACAGTGACATAAGATACAAAACTTGAAAGAGCATTCACAATTTCAGATTGCAGATGAAATCTTGTTGCCGAGTTCACAAAATCTGTGTATTAACAAGATTTTTAAGATAAAGAAGAAAAGGGAACGTCTCCAGAGAGCTGAATCCAGAGCAGCAAAACAATGTTACCAGTCTTTGCTGCATAGTCGCGCCGATGTCCAAGTGCCAACTGTATTGTGTTTTACTTGGCCCAATGATGGGTTTATGTGTCACTGCGATTGTTTCGCATGACTGAGCTGTTATACAGCAGACAGACGTAATACAGTGTCTGGGTCTATCCTAATTAAACTGATATAGATCTATACCCTGCTGTTCACAGCCAAAAATACAGGTTAACACGATATATGCATATGATACCTAACACTGCCCGATTTGTTAAAAGGGAGACATTATGCTTTTTAACCCTTTTTGACCCACAAATGTTGTTACAGTGTTGAATAGCCATGTAAGATGACTCCAGTGTGTCAAATAATGAGGCTCTTGCATGTTTAAGTTTTCCCTTTGGGCTGTTTGAGCTGGGCATAAACACATTTGCCTTTTTTTTTTGCCTCTGCCATAAGGTGTCTTTCCGTCATCATATTTTTTCTGGATCATATGTCCTGAAGTACAACACTTATGAAAACTGAACTTGGTGTATGCATACATCTGGGGATAGTGAAGAGTCGCATACTTGTTTCATGTCCTTGTATTCTTGACCTTGACCCTTAAAGTCCAACATAGAAAATGCTTTTTAAAGCATATATTCTGATATATAACACCTAAATACCAAACTTGGTGTGTGAATACATCTCTGGGTGAAGGCAGGGTACACCCTGAACAGCTCACTAGTCTAAAGGGCCAACATACACACAAAATCATTCACAATGACACTCATACCTTGGGGCAAATTGGAACAGTCAATTATCCTAATGTGCGTGTTTGTGGACTGTGAGGGGAAACCAAAGTATGTGGAGGAAAGCAAAGTAAAACATGCGAACTCACCCTCAGCCCTCACCAAGCCCGGCAGTAACCCAGGACCTTCTTGCTTTAAGGTGGATGTGCTAACCACTCCACCACCATGCTGCTTGGAAGAAGACGCTAATCACATCTACTTTTCACATTTCAATAAGACTTTAATCTTGGCCCTGCGATGGCCTGGCGAGCTGTCCAGGGTGTGCCACGCCCTTGCTCAGAGTTGGCTGAGACCGGAGTCAGCTTCTCCGCGACACTAATTAAGTTTTAATTTTTTTAATTAATTCCATTAATTAAGGATTAAGTGGCTTAGAAAATAAATGAATCAATGATTGAATTAATAATTTAATCTTTTTAACAGTACAAGTGAATTTTCTAGACAGAAATATTAACAGGTCAAATTCAACATATTTCAAATAGACATAATTGAAATACAAAACATTATGTATATCTGTCAGAAGTTTCATTAAGTAAAGCCTGACACACTTATTAAAAAGCTGCTAAAAGAACTTCTCTTGTGAATTGCACATTACAATTTGCAAAATTGCGCAAAGCAGTCCAAGTCTGTTCACTGACCACTCCACGGCTTTAAAATATTACCTCTTCTTGCCTGAATAAAGCACACCAGGATTTTTCAGAAAAATTAAAGGAACAATCTCTCAAGTTGGCACTAAAAAAAGAAAGTTAAAAAATATTCAAAAACCAGTACATGCAACTTTTTGAGAAATGCAGGAAGAAGCCAGACTGGCTTGCATGAATGCCCTTTTTTGGTGATCCTTCACAAAACCTCATTGGAAACTAAGCCACTGTCAGTGTGGATTATAAGCAGCGTTCATCTTGGCAAAAGATAGGGTAGCAGTCTGTTTAAACACTTAAACACAGGCCTTATATATGCTGGGAAGTGAAAGAAACTCTTTGGTTTCTCATAGTGGATATACAGTTTGGACAAGGTGCCCAAACTACCCTCCAACCTGATTCATTACTGCTCCATGTGATACCCTTGAAAGGATCATGTTATTCACCCACTTAATCACTCACTCACTCAATCACTCACTCACTCACTCACTTACTCAATCACTCAATCATTCATTTGCCGAATGCCTAATCCTATTAGAATCGTGGGGAGGCTGGACCCTATCTCATCTGACACTAAGCAAAGGCAGGGTACAAGCTGAACAGCTCCATTGCAAGGCCAACACTCACACCTAGGGGCAAGTTCGTACAGCCAATTAGCATAATGTGCATGTCATGACTGTAGGAGGAAACTGTAGTACCCAGAGGAAACCCATGCAAACAAGAGAGAAACTCCACAAAAACACCCATGTCGATCTAAGGACTCAAACCCAGGACCTTCTTGCTGTGAGCTTGTACATGCTAATCACTATGCCACAATGGTGCTTGTGCTAAGTTACTTTTAAAAGTAACCTATCAGATTTAATATTCATTTTTCTCTGGGGCAAAGAACAGTATATAGACAATGCTAATTTTTGTAAAATTTTTAGGCTATAATTCTGAACAAGATATCAGGATGTGGAATGGTTGATTAAACTAAAAATAAACAACATGTAATTGCCTTTACGTTAGACGGATGTTTAATGAACTGTACAGTTCGTCATTGATTCATTTTCTATGTAGCTTCATCCTAATTAGGGTCGTGGGCAGGCTGGTGCCCATATCAGCCGACTCTCGGAGAGGGCCGTGTACACCCTGGACACCTCACCAGGCCATCACAGGGCCAACACACAACCGTTTACTCTCACATTCACACCTAGGGGTGATTTGGAAAACCCAGTTAGCCTACTGTGCATGTTCTTTGACTGTGGGAAGAAACCAGAGTACCTGGAGGAAACCCACATGAGCACGGGATGAACATGGTTTTACTAACACATTCTAAGTAAGTTTTATATAGCATTTATAAAAGTTATAAGTAACATTCCTATAATGTTGCTGCATCATTTCTAGGTGTAGAAAATGCTATCTTATAACCTAATGACCAAAAACATAGTGTGACATTTAAAGACTGTAAAACTACATTTGTACATCATAAACTTAGAACATTAAGAGTGTGTTTTTGTTTCCTTTCTCTTTTTTTTGTGCCTAGAATTCACACAACCATTATCAATTGGTAGAAACTATGACACATATCACTATAAATTGAATAACTCATGGTGGCTGTCACTGCAGAGGACAGAAGACAGAAACTCCACTGATAAGTATGTGCATGAATGTTTAAATGGTAATCAAATTACACATTTTCTCTCTCCTGCTGTGTGTATAGCTAAAGTCTATGTCCTTGTTGGGAAGGTGGTAATGGGTGATGATGGCAAACAGGGCTGTGGCAAAATGTGCGTGAGCACAGAAATCATACCACATTGCTTTATTGCTATGGAGACTGACTCAAAGGATATCAGTGAAAGTTCTTTGTGTCAGCCCTACGGGCCAAACAGGCATAAAGGACAGTGGTGGGGATAATGATGATGATGATGATGATGATGATGAAGATAGGCAAAGGTGAGGTACACTCTGAACAAACCGTCCATCCATTACAGGGCCAAAACACACAACCATTAAGCTCACACTCTAGTATCTAGAGGAAACCTACGCAAGCACAGGGAGAACAAGCGCATTCCACTCAGAATCCCTGAGACTCGACCTTCTTGCTGTGAGGAAGACATGCCACTGCTACACCACCATGCTGCTTCAATTTTTTTTGTTGTCAGATTATTGATAATATAATGGTGATGAACGCTGGTTGAAGGGGCCTTTGTATGTTTTTGCTTCTGGCCCCAACAGATTAGAATCACTTCTGCCTTTGCTAC
>JBCNYG010000022.1:12487144-12506377 GCA_039654305.1 Porochilus rendahli | reverse complement strand
GGGATGTCTGTAAGTTTGTTTGGTTTTGGTAGATCAAAAATGGTTGCCTTCTGTCAAGTCTTGTGTAGGGACTGATGATGGTGGCATGAGGAATACAACACCTAAAGCCTTGCATTTAAATCCACAGTAGAGAGGGAACTCCTGTCTCCTATTCAGTTTCATAGTAGATTAAACAATAGTCTCTTTCTCTCTCTCTCTCTCTCTCTCTCTCTCTCTCTCTTCCTCTCACACACACTCTGAACACAAATAAATCAAATTAGTTGTTTTGATTAACCTCTTATGACCACAATGTCCTCTTATGAGGACATCATATTTTTTCCAACAATATTGTATGTATGTCCTTGTAAGATCCTCATATGAGAGCCATTGGGTATTGCTCTTTCCCCAAACTACTTCTTGTTTAAAGACATTGATCAAGGTTCAGTAGTTATTGGGTGGTGATGAACAGTGTGAAAAAATGAGATGACGCACAACATTAAATTTTGGGTATTAGGAGGATATAGATAGGAAATTGACATTACAGAATGGATTACTGAATGACAGTACACCGGGAATGCATGATCATCACATGATGTTTACTATTAAAACTCTCAGATGTGTCATCATCTCTCCTTGGTGCTCTCATTGGGTCTTTTATAAACAACTCATCAGCTCACATTAGTATTATTCCTCAGAGCTAGGATGATGTATAAAAGTGGGATTGTACACTAGATGTAACAGATTACTGCGAATAATCTGTGAGGATGTGGTAGTGATTTGTAGACTCATCCTTCCTTGTTTGTGATATTTGTAAATACTGTATATTACTTTCTGTAATATTATGTCATTAAATAACAATAGTGCAGTTGAAGTCTCGCTTGTACATCAGCAAATATTTAATTTTGCACTGACTGTAGGACCAATATCAAAACTTAGTGTTGTGATGTTAATGGTTCTGTTCTTTATTTATTTGAATGCTGTCATGATCTGGAGTCTTCGGAGTAAACCTGTTTTTAAAGAGACTCCACGTTACATTTTGTTTAACCACATGCTTATCAATGACTCAATACAGCTCTTGGTTACATCTTTATTGTATATTTTTGGTGTGGCTTATCTAAAGTTAATCATGTATGCTTGTACTTTTATAGTTATTCTTTCAGGTACAACATTCCGTAATGCACCTTTAAACCTGGCTGTGATGTCACTGGAGCGTTACGTGGCTATAAGCTTTCCTCTAAGACATGCTGAAATAGCCACTCAGAAAAGAACGTATATTGCAATTGGAATTATTTGGTCTTTTGGTTCAATACATTATTTCATTGACTTTTTTTACAGTGCCATTACAGATCCTAAATATGTAAACTCACAACTATTTTGTACAAGAGAAAAACTCTTCATAAAGCAATGGCAAGTAGATCTTCATCAGGGTTTTAATATATTTCTATTTGTATTAGTGGCTGTAATCATCCTTTCAACTTATATTGGCATTTTGATCATAACCAGGTCCATTTCCTCTAATAAACACTCTGCTACCAAAGCTAACAAAACCATACTGCTCCACCTATTTCAGCTGGGTCTGTGCCTCACCTCCTTTCTCTACAGCTTTACTGAACGAGCTGCAGCAAATGCTGGAACCAGCAGCCTCTTCTCGGACCTGCGTTATATAAATTTTTTATTTGTGCTGATCTTGCCACGCTGTCTAAGCCCCCTTATCTACGGACTAAGAGATGATTTTGTCCGACCTATATTCATGTACTACTTTCTTAGTGCCAAAGGAAAGTGCAAGTCCACGGTCAATGTAGAGTAGTGTGTAGTGAAAATTATACACAACCACTTTTGTCTAAAGGGCTCCTAAAATATTACTTCTCTATAATTTTTTGGTGAAAAGGTATTGAACAATGCTATTGTAGGCACTTAGAACAAAAAAAACATATTATTCTGACAAGTATATTAAAATAAATGAATGGCTAATGAACAAAAACATTGATAATTCCAATTTTTGAAAAGTCATTTTCATTTTTACTTTTGTATAGCATGAATGAACTTCAGACCACATGGAATGGTTCAGCGAGTGAAGAAATTAAAAAATATGTGAACACTGTGCCTAAAAGGCTAAATGCTGTAATCAAAGTAAAGGGTGGCCCACACTAAATATTTACTTTTTTTTCCTCAAAAAAGAGTCTGTTATATTTGTTATTACTATATATTGTTGTTTGTTTGTTTATTTATTCTCATTAATATGATCCGATATTACATCAAATAAATATTTAAATTCTACTTGGTTTCTGATCTATATTCATTTTGATAAGTTGTATAAATGTACTGTATTGTTTTTATTTCTTCACTTGCTAAACCATTCCATATGGTTTGAAGTTCATTCATGCTATGCAAAAGTAAAAAAAAAAAAATTGCAACACCTTTCAGTTTTTTTGAAAAATTGGTATTTTAATTGTTTTTGTTTATTAGCCATACTTTTACTTCAATAAATTTGTTGGAATGATTTTTTTTTGTTCTCATTGCATACACTAGCGTTGTTCAATACGATATTCACCTAAAAATTATAGAGAACTAATATTTTACTCCTTTATATGAGTAGCCTTTTTAGACAAAAGTAATGGTGTATAATCTTCACTGCACACTACTGTACACTGATGTAAGGCCTCTTTCATCCCAGATGTTTAGGGATATATATAAACATGTCCAATGTAATTTTTATTGTAGTAGGAAGTCATGGAGACAACATGTGAGCTGTTATGTACTTAGTAAATGAAATTAAATTTAGCTAAACATTTTTTCCTGAAATGGGGCTGAAATTCCTGTGCTCCCACTCAGTTGGACGGACTTACATTTCCCCGGGGATTAAAGTTAAAGTGCACAGTGTTTAGCCTGTTTAAATAAATGATATAATTTGTATAGGTTTGGATAGGGTCTATTAGTTCTTCATGCAAATGCTGTAATTTATTCTGATGAACAATTGATACACAGCAAATTATACCCAGAATAGTAGCTTTTAATGTTTAGTAGGCATACATGAAAAAATAAGAAATTAAGAAAAAAATTGTGTTGTGTGTTTAGGGCTTATATTCAATTTAGCTCTTGTAAAAACGTTTTTTTCAAGTTAATGCGTAAAAATGTAAGCCATGAAATCAACATGTGCTTACTAGGTGTAGAATTATAGTAAACATTTTTATTTCAGAAAGCCCCCAGTGACGCTAACTGGGTTATCAAAGGCCGGCCGTGTCTCCCACTGTCTGTGGTGAGAGGAATGTAAAAGAACCGTTGCTGATTTTCGTCGAGAGGAGGCTGCATAGCCGTCAGCGTGTTTCTGCCCTGCTATGGCCTGGCGAGCTGTCCAGGGTGTACCCGCCCTCGCCCAGAGTCGGCTGAGATGGGCGCGACCCTAATTAGGAATAAGCAGTTCAGAAAATGAATGAATGATTAATGAAGTAAGGGAATCTGAGATGAAACCCTGAGACACGCTTCTGACCAAGTAAGAGTAATTGACACTCAAAAACTCTAGCCTAATGTGGTGCTCAGCTTCCAGTATTTTGTGTTTTTAAAAGTAGGCTGTATTGAGCGAGGGCTTTAATATAGGGTAAAGTAGTGATCAGCACTTAGTCCTGGGTTTGAGTCCAGGACTCAGCAAGGGTATTTCTGTGTGGAGTTTGCAGGAGCAAGTTCTTCCGTTTGGGTTTCATCTAAATACTCCACTTTCCTCCCACAATCCAAAGTTATGCACATTAGGCGATTTGGCTTTTCCTTTTTGGGTGTGTGAATGTTGTTGTTGTTGTTGTTGGTGTGTGTGTGTGTGTGTGTGTGTGTGTGTGTGTGTGTGTGTGTGTATTGACCCTGCAAAATACTGTCAAGTTGTTCAGGGTGTACCCAGCCTTTGCCTAAGACTTCAACCTAGGCTCCAACCTCCTCTAACCCCTAGTAAGATAAAGCGTTTTGACAAATGAATAAATGTATTGGTGCACAGGACACTTGCACAAGGGGGTGGGGGGTGGGGGCGGGAGGGTGAACGACCCGGATGTTCATCACAAAGAGCTGCAGAGAAATGCTTTTCCCTGCAGCTCATTATGTTCCGATGGCCAGGCATTTAGGTTGGGGACGAGCAAATCACCAAACTGTTTCATTGATTTTATTGGCTGAGCATTCATGGTGATGATGGTCTGTGGTGTGCCCCATACCACAAATGTCAGCTGGCCAAGTGTGATTGCACTTTGGACAAATTTTTGGACTAGCTTGGACTAATTTTGTCAGGCCATTAGTTAGATCTGCACATGGGTGTTGCTTTGCGTTACTGCGATATGTGGATGCAGTGATGTTGGGGTGGCACTCTTCACTGTTATCTCCCAGGTGGGAATTCTGCACAAAATCCTCATTGATCAAGGCACTACATTTATGTCAGGCATAATCCACAAAATGTACATATTGTTGAGGATTAAATTTGTCTGCACCAGTGTGTGCAATCTTCAGACAGGCAGGTTGGTCAAGCAGTTTAGTCAAATGCCCAAAACCAGAATTCTTAAGTGTGCTCACATTGATGTATGAAATTGGTATAATTTTTAGCTCCCATCCCTCGGAAGCTATAGGAATGGGTTCCAACCGTCCGTTCATCCAGCCGTCCACCCATCCATTTGTCTGTCATACTATGGTTCCCAGACCTTTACTTGCCACGTGCTAAAGCTAGGGCTTTCCAGCTTAGTTTGCTCGCTCACTTCTATGAGTGTTAGGATGAGTTTGCGTGTGACCTTGACCTACTTGTGACCTACCTTGACTTCACTTTTCATTATAAAACAAATCTCAAGGTGCTACAGAGTAAAGTCTCACATAAACACACAATATAAAGTCAACTACAAAAAGTTTCCATGGCCTGTGGTGCCCTCAAGTGGTCTAGGAAAGCATTCCATAGGCAGGGAGCTCAAGCTGGGGTTATCAGACTTGATATACTTTTCAAGGTCACAGAGGCAAAACTGTATATCAGGTATGCAGAATCTGGACTGGTCTGGCGAGCTGTCCAGGGTGTACCCCGCCCTCGCCCAGAGTTGGCTGAGATTAAGAAACGAATGAATGGATGAATGAATGGATGAATGAATATGGGAAAATTTGCTACAGGAGCAAGAACACCAAACCTGTTCCTTTCTTTTGGCTATTGTAGGTGACTCCATAGTGACACTTGATGGAGGAATGCAAGACCATGCACAGGCTAAAAAGATGCTTTGAAATCAGAAACTGCAGAAGAAGTCAACCCCTCTAAATATATTCACCAGCCTTCACCATACATTTTTCCCTTTTCCTCCTCCTCTATAAACCTCTATACTCAGAAACAGTGATTTTGTTTGTGGTCCTCACTGAATTGCACAAACAGCACAACAAGTAGTAATATATTTTTTTAAAATATTACATTTTTTATAATGTTACCACTGTTATTTGAATAAATAAATATTTGAATAAATATGTGTGGCCTGCGATGGTCTGGCGAGCTGTCCAGGGTGTACCCCGCCCTTGCCCAGAGTCGGCTAAGATGGGCGCCAGCCTCCCCACGACCCTAATTAGGAATAAGCGGTTCGGAAATGAATGAATGTCTGAAATTTTTTATGTGTCCATGTGTTTTTTATTTCACATTTTATGTGTGTATATATAAATACACACACACACACACACACACACACGTATATGCAGAATGTTTTAGTCCTTCCTAATACATTTATTCATTCATTCATTTTCTTAGCAGCTTAATCTGTATTAGAGTTGCAGGGTGGCGGGAACCCATCTCAGCTGACTCTGAGAGAAGGCGAGGTGCATCCTGAAAGCTCGCTCGACCATTGCAGGACCAACACACATACAACCATTCACACAAACACCTAGTGGCAATTTGGAACAGCCAATCAGCCCCTGTGCATATTTTTGGCCTGTTGAAGGAAACCATAGTACCCGGAGGAAACTCACGCAGGAACGGGTAGAAGATGCACACTCTACACAGAAACGCCCGAAGCCAGGAATCAAACCCAGGCCTTCTTGCTCTGAGGCAAGCGTGCTAACCACTATGCGTCTGTGCCACCCCTACCTAATACACATATTAAAAAAAAAGCCTTATCAGATGAATAAATGGACTGTTGTTTTCTCAGTGTTTTGTTTTTTAAGCTATTACCTTTTAATTTGGAATTCAATCAAACACTTGTCCCTTGCCTTAGCAAAAGAAATTGCCATTCCTAATGAATGAAAAATTTAAATTACCCAGTTATTGTTTTAAGCCAAAGTAAACAATGTGTAATTTCTTTGATAGATTAGGAACAAGCATGGACCAGCATCACAGTGCTTAAAATTTGAGAGGTACAGTAGTGTGCAGTAATTATTCACCACCACTTTTGTCTAAAAGGGCTTCTAATAAAAAGAAGTAAAAAATTACTCCTCAATAATGTTTGGTGGAAATGGTTTGAACAATGCTATTGTAGGCAATAAACCAAAAAAAATATAAAGTATATTGAGGTGAAAGTATGGCTAATTAACAAAAACACTAAAATTACCAATTTTTCTGAAAACTTGAAGTGTCACAAATTTAAATTTTTTGACTTTTGCATAGCATGAATTGAAACTTCAAACCAGATGGAATGGTTTAGGGAGTGATATAACATTGTTCAATACATTTTCACCAAAAAAGTAAATAGCAGTATTTATTAATAAAGAGCAGGTTTGTAATTTTTTAAACAAAAACAAATCATGGACCATGTCATCAATAATAAAGTAGTAAATGCTTCCTAAAAACAATAAGCTATTTTTACCAGAACCAGCAATTTTCACGTAAATGAAATGCAACAGTGTATTATAAAAGGAAGATACATTAAGAACAGAAATTGTCTCTTGAACAGAGGAATCCAATAATCTGCAGCAGTTATCCAGCAATATAAAGACCCCACTCTCTCATTTATGTAACTGCATTGGCAGACAGTGCAGCACAGACAGACAAGCTCATTTCATTCCCAAATCAGACTAATCAGTTAATTAGCTTTCAATAGAGATGCAGAAATGCACAGAGGGCATTGATGATGTGGAGATTTGCCCTTGTGAAAGAGTTCCCTGCCCATTTCCCTGAGCTGCCACTTTGCTTTGTGGGCTCAGATGAATGGCCTATGGCCCTTCAATTCTTCCTTTTTATGACTCGGTGTGGATAATTTCAGACATAATATAGACAGATAAATAAACAGTAATAAACCAAGAACTCAGTGAATTTAATACCCTGCTGCCATTTGGTGAATGCCTCTCCTGCTTTTAATATGCACAGAGTTAGCTTAACGAGATGCAGTGTGCTGTGAATGGGAGATCAATGTGCTGCTCTGCTAAAGGTTTTAAATATTTATCAGGAATGACTCTTAATTAAAACAGAAAGAGAATTCAAACATTATTTACTCCAAAAATTCTTAGAGCTTAAAATCTGTCACTTAACAGAATCCCGAATCATAATAGATTTTCAGTATTTAATGCTTTCGCCTTAAGCTGACGAAGCCTTAAGTTAGGGTACATTATGCAAATCTCTAACAATATATAAAAATATCTTACAGGTTTTTACCTTCAGATAATGTTTATAGCAAACATTAGAATGAGGGAAAATTATGATTGCTGTGATCTTGACTGATACATGGTTACTGGTGACAGGTGGGCTGAATTGAAAATTTCAGAAACTGATGTTCTGGAATTTTAATTCTCAACATTTAACAACGTTTAAACAAGATGGTAAAAAAATCCTAAAACATACAGTGAGTTGCAGATCTGCAGGTTTATACTGCATTGTTGTTAGGGAGCTCCCCAGTGGCACAACAGAAAATTGGTGGTGGTTTTGAACCCTGATCATGCCACAGTGCTCTGTGACCAGGAATCCAAAAGAGCGAAAATGACTGTGTTTTTGGGTGAAAAAGATCACAGACTTACTTTCATTGATTAATCACACTGACACAAGCCAATCATAAAGGTGTGTGTGGTCGTGCATATGGAAGAGCATAGATAGTGCTTTGCTGTGAGTGTCTAAAACTGCATTGCATGGGCAGCAGCTAAAAAAGATGTGGTTGGCTGGATTTACATGTCTTGGAAGTATTCATTATCACCGATTAGTAGCTGTCATATGATAGTGGATAGCTGGCTGGCAGGAGAGAATTGGCAGGTGACCAAATTAGTTAGAAAAATTGATAACTGTAGTGAGCAGACATCCACTGCAGAACACTCAAGTTAAACCTTGAAGCAGATGGACTGCACCAGGAGAAGATCTCAATGGGTTCCACTGCTTTACGCCAAGAACTGGAATGTGAGTCACATAGGCTTACTGCTGGGCAGTATGGAAATAAATATGGAAATAATGGTGTAATAGGTCGGGAAGTGTTTTCGCTGCACACATTGGGTTCCTTAAAGTTTAACTCACTACCCACTGCATGTACTACTATGGGCAGTCTACAGTGAAAAATTCGGCAAAAATGTGTGCTTGAGAGTTGTGCATCACTTACGTGTTTTCATTACTGTAGAGTGTCGCAGACTGGCCATGGAGCCCTTTGGTCCTGCACCTGCAAATTCTATGGGTCTTGCAAAAAAATCAAAAACAGTATGTACAGGACCCATACCCTTTTTGTACACCAACATAACGTCAGAAGCATAGCTAGTGGAGGCATTGCGATTTCTGTGGCCAGGCTGCAAGTTACCATACACCCGTGCATGTCCAAAAGATGTGAGAGGAAACTGGAGTCCCCAGTGGAAACCCATGCAGGCACAGGGAGCACATTCAGATGCCACACAAAAACACATTCATGCCAAACATGGGGCTCAAACCCAGGATACTACATATACGTTACAAATAATACTGTAAAAACACACATTACATGGCCAAAAGTATTGCATGTAAATATGCAGAAGTATTGAACAATCCATTCTAATAATTATGAACATTAATATTTTCTTAAAGGTTTTTCTTTACTCTTCTGCATAGGCTGTTAAGTAGATTTTGAAATATTGCTGTGGGAATTTGTGTCCATTCATCTACAAGAGGTTGGCCACTGATGTTACGGGTCAATGCCTTGCACCATGCTGATAGTCTGGTCCCCCAAGAGTTTTCAGTGTGGTTAAGCTCAGGACTCTGTGTAGGGCACTTGGGTTCTTCCACACTGAACCTGGAAAACCATGTTTTCATGGAGCTTTGCATGAGCACGGGGCACTGTTATCCTGGAGCATGTTTGGACCCAGTTTAAATCCAGTGATGTGAAATGTGATTATTTGTTTATGTATGTATGTATGTATGTATGTATGTATGTATGTATGTATGTATGTATGTATGTATGTATGTATTTATTTATTTATTTATTTATTTATTTGACTTTGTGGTCATACTTTGAGAAGGATCACCTTTGGGTGTAATGGGTAGGTGTTTACATACTTTTGGCAATACAGTGCATATCTTTAGCTCAGGTAATTCATTTGCCAGTTTTTATAAAGATATTATAATAAATGATAGTATAATTAGTTTATGATATAAAATATTAGCTAAAGCTAAACCTATATTACTATTAAAATGAAGATGGAAAATGGATGTCAATACTTGCAGAATTTGCATGATTCTATGCCATATCTCAACAAAAGCCTAGGAAATTGCTAGTTAATCATAAAGACTCTGACTTAGCTGCATTTTAAAGAATAATTTAGCCATGCATTATATTTGTACCAAGCCCAAAATGTGTTGCATTTGACTGCTTTGCAATTGAGACTAAAAAATATGATAAACCAGACAAAAAATAGGTGCATACAAATTTTTTTTATTAGCTAACACTGACATTTAGGGCAGTTATCTTTGCTCAGTTCGATTATCTGGTACCTAAAACACTGAGCAGCATAGACTCCATACGCTGTGAATAGTTTAAAAGAAAGTAATTATAGATATGGACAATGCATGAAAGGGAGGACGCCTTATTACTAGGCCTAGTTGCCTGTTTTAATGGAACAAATAATCCCATCAAAAGTGAAATCCACTAAAGGTCAAACTCAGTAGACAAAGAGATTATCATCATATTGCGGTGCTGTATGTGTCTGTGGGAGGAACAGATAGAGAGATTATTCTGGACATCCAATTAGTGTTTGGCCAGGTAGTGACATTTCTATTTTGTGTGCAACACAGTGGGTTAGTAAATAAGGACTACTCAAAGGAACAGTGTTTACGATGCTGTAAAATTGTTCACAGATCGCAAGACGCTTGTTAAAAAATGTAAGAAAAAATTCTATTTAAGTTTTAGAATAAAAGTATCACCTTACAATCAGTGTGTAAACACATTACATATCACATATGTCATATGTACATATGGCTAGTGAACATGTGTATTTTTTTTTTTAATGTGTTTTATTCTTTGCATTATTTGCACTAAAATACCAGATATTAAACTTGCAGGGCAAAGAAACAATCTGAGTTATGCATTTGCAGTGTTTATTTATTCATCTCTAGTTTAAACTACTTCAATTCTTTGCTTACACATTGCTTCAGTGTTTTTTTTAAGAATTATATTGAACAACAGTCTTATGACCATCTTCAATTGAGACAGTGAACTCAAACTACTCTAGTAGGGCACAAACTTTTAGGATATAAATGCAAATACAGATATTACCACATCCGTGCACAGCAAGAAGGTCCTGGGAGTATTCCGTCCCCCTGGAAAAGCAGGAGAAAGTGGCAGGGGAGACTGACATCTGGACCTCACTGCTTAGGCTGTTGCCCCTGAGTCCTGACATTCTGCATTCATGCGTGCTATTATGCTGGACAGGACAGGTTTAAAAAAAAAATGCAAATAAAGTATTAAAGCTGAAGCAGTTAAATAATATGCAGTGGATTCCTGAAAATCTATAGTAATGCCATAAACACAAACACTGGGTAAAGATATATCTTGAGTGGCAGATTTTGGCATATTTTTGCAAAATGAATATTCCCATTTTCCCATGGCAGATGCGGAACGGACAGAAAAAAGTGTACTGGGAGTAAAAACAAGCAAAGCTAATTTACGACTGGAACTGGGAATGATATGAATGCTTTGCTGTGAAGCAGACACTCCCCATCTGCCTCGTCAGAGACGACAAGTCTGTCCATCTGCTCTGAAATTCTTTTGCCGTGTCTGTCCTAAAAGCATCTCAATTACAGAGTAGTACTAGACTTTGGTTTAATTTAAAAGTGTGTGACAAATATACAGCAATGAGAGCATGAGGGGAAATTCTAAATGAATTATTCATGAAGAGTTGTGGCAAAATTACAGGTAGGTGAAAAAGAATTGCTGTATGAATGGAACCTGCTTTAGAAGAGAAGACATGCAAGCAAACGTTATCAGAAAAAGCACTTTGTAATAACCCTTAAAAATCTACCTAATCTTAATTACATCATCAATTTCTTGTCTTATTTGCCCATAAACTAAATTACACCCACAAAATCCTTGACTCACCCCCATTTTCTCGGGTAGTGTATACTTCATCCGACACCAAGTGTGCTCTAATCTCAGTCAAGGTTTTTGGCAAGCTGCACTTCAGTGACAAATGTCTGCCAACTAGACGGTCCTCTCAAACCCCATTCCTGCATGAATCTGTGGGCTGGCCAATAAATTGCCTCAAAAAGCAGCTGACAAAGCCACCTCATCTCCAAGCAGCCCAAGCTGGTGGCAGCCACGCACTGTGGATGATTCACATTGCTAGTCGTAATTACCAGGGTGACATTTCTTTTTAATTAGACTACCTACCACTCCCTGCTAGTGTCTTTTTTTTCTTTAAGCAAAGGTCATCTCTGGCAGAAGTCAAAATATTTCTTGCCTTGTATTAATTTGGATTAAGAGACCAAGGAATAATCGATCTGATCATGCGGTCCAGATGCATCAGAGATGTACTCGGTGCTATAAAATTATTTACAAGATACTTTATGTCTTGCCAAGAGAGTAAGTGTGTGAGGTGCCTCTTGTATCACTGTATACTGAAAACATACTCACTCTCTCACCCATTTGCTGAACCACTTAGACCCGTTAGGGTTACGAGACACTGGCCAAAGGTTAGTTACACCCTGAATAACTCACCAGACCACAGTAGGGCCAACACACACACAACCACTCATACTCACATCTACACCAAGGGGGAATTTAAAACAACCGGCTATTCTAATATTCATGTCTGTGGGAGGAAACTGGAGAAAACCCACACAAGCATGGGGAGAAAATGCAAACTCCATTCAAAAACGTCCTATCCCAATACTCAAACCCAGCACCTTCTTGCTGTGAGACCACTATGCAACCATGCCGCCCTCTGATAACATTGTTACAGCTCTGACGGGGAAAAAACAGACAAGAATCGAATGTATATTTAATCTATCCATTATTGATTTGTACCACTTATTCCTCAGGGTTGCAGGGGAAGCTGGAGCCAGGCAGACTTGGGTGAGAGGACACCCTGATCAGGTCTATTGAAGGGCAAACACAGACAAAAATAATTATACACAATTATATTTACACCTATGGATGATTTAGAGCATTAAGTTCACTTAATGTGCTCATTTTTAGAGTTTTTGTAGGAGCACAAAGAGGAAACCCCAGTAAGCACAGGGAGAAAAATACCAACTCCATGCAGAAAAAAACACCTTGGTCATAAGATGAAACCTGAACCTTCTTATTCCAAGCTGAGCTACCATACCCCATGGATGTGTTTTTATTTAATATATATCTGACAACTCTGTGTTTGTGTGAATGTGCCATTAAACATACTACAGGGATCAGGACAGTACAATCTGTGCTGCATCATTATAAAAGTCCACTCTGACCCGATCTAAACAGCATACACGAGACACTCATAACACAGCAGCTTCCTTTTCTAAAATGCTCATTTGTTCTCATATCCACAGGAAATGCTGGCTGGTTGCTATGGAGAAATGCTTTGTGGTAGTGATGGCTAGAGTTGTCTGTGTCATAGTTTGCAGGTCAGTGAAAATGCATGTGAACGTTTGTGCTCGGAAATCACGGCAATTTCCAACACAAACTAAATCCCAGTGACACTACAAAACATGATGCTTTTATATAAATGCAAAAAAATGCTTTATGTAATTTATTACAAATTATATATTAAATGACAGAATAAACATTTTCCCTTTTGGCTGTGACATGAGGTTGACCTGCTCTATGGGTGGCAGTGGTCAGCTGATTATTCCCCCAGTGGTGTATATGAATTGGCTATTTTACCCAGAATTTTGTTTATATTCATAATTAACTAATCAAGGCAGCAGTGGTGTGAACCAGCCTTGAGGTGTTGCCTAGCAACATTTATCTGGAATGGCACTCAAGGTGTAAGAGTCACTGCAGGACTTCCTTACTTTTCTGTGAATTTCCACTACACTTTGGTCAGACTGACTCTCTTCATGCTTTCAGTTATGCCAAGAGCAGCAGACTGAAGCATGCTGTATCATACGAACACATGCCCTTTCTACATCTGTATTTCTACTTCAACTATGTATAGATGTTTTTTCTTTTGTTTTTGTTTGGATTTTAATGCTCTACTTTAGCAAGCGAAAACATGTGCTATCACTCATGCATTTGCCAAACCGCTTAATCCCACTAGAGTTGTGGGGAGGCTAGTGCCAACATTGGGCGAAGGCAGGGTACCCCATGAACAGCCTGCCATACCATCACAGAATCATCACACACACAACTATTCATACTCATATTCACACCTAGAGGTACAGAAGTCAATTCATCGAAAATGCCCGTTAGCACTCTAGAGGCTGGAGTTGACCACGTGTGGAGGGATACATGTAGTGTTCTGTGGCAAGAACACATTTCTAGTTTTTCACTACTTTCTGGGGGTAGGACTGTTCTCAATGGAATCAAAAGACTATGGCTTGATGCTTTAGTCTCTGAAATGTTGAACATTATTATTGGATTTTAACCGCTATCAGACAAGTCACCCGGCCAACTCACAACTCTATTTCTGCCTGCTTCTTAGACCAAAGACTACAGTAATTATCATATGAATTACAGCATTATGAAACATTTAATACAATCCTTAATGATTCCTGAATATGTAATAAATAGTCATGACAAGGTTAACAACCTATTTAACACCACAGCAAACAAACCTATCTCAGTCATTGAAATTTATTCCAATCAAATAATACAGTTTATTGTCAGTCTGACATTGTTTCAGGTTAACATGTGTGATCAAGAGAACGGAGCATTAAAAATAAAAGCCATCATGGAATTTAATGCTGAGAATTTCATTGTTTCACCTGCTTGTGGATGTAGGTGGTTCATAATAATCAGGAATGTCCTACAGATGAGGTCGACAGAAATTGCGAATGTAGTTCATATAGTTCAATAGAGGCTTCTGTTTAAAGATGATGCCAGCTATAATAAAAAGGTTTTTTAAGTAATCGTAACTGCTTAGCATTTCTAAGAAGCAATCCAAATTCAAAGACAAATGCAAAATGGGTTTTCCTTATTTTCCCAGATAGCTCTGTTGGGATTGTCATGAAAAGACTGGCTGAAGCAGGAAGTGTGTAGTTAAAAACTTTCATGAAATATTTTCACACATGAGATACTTTTGTGAAAATTGTGATGTGCAGAACAATGCCTGATGCTATAATTTCATCAAGCATCTTCCCAGATTTCAATGAGAGGAAACAGCTGTTAGTTTAACAACAACTACACATCCTGTAATGTTAGAAGCATTACATGATAAGAAGAAAAATCATAAAAAAAGGCTTGCCTGCAATCATTAAATAAGTTATAAGTTAAAGATTTCTTCAAGAACCACGGTGTGAAAACATGGAATATCCTGAAATGTTTAAATTACACTGATGCTTGCCAATTTCTTTTATGCCAATTATTCTTTAAAATAGAATTTTTTTGTATATGATGGCTTGTGTTATAGCTACTCAGTGCTATTTTCAGTATGAACAGGCATGCTAAAATTGGTTGTGGTTGTGGCTAGACATAAAGTACAGGACAGCATTACAAACTGTTGTATTGTTGGCAATTAACAGGTGTTTTTTAAAGGTGTTTGGATTTGAGTAAAAACAAGCAAACAAACAAACAAACAAGCAAATAAGTGAATAAATATTTTAAATGTATTTATTTATGATATAAAATTATTGAATTTTCTTTCCTGATATTCACAAATAGTTTTGGTAAAGTTTGCTAAATTAAACTAGTTTTGGTAAACTTAAAACATATTAAAAACATGATAAAAGCATATTTTGTATGAACCCAGCAATTTTCCAAACATGCCAGAAACAAACTAACAAACAAAAATCCATTTAATAGCTCTGAATGTCTATTCTTGGTTTGAGTCCAGTGTTTTTACCTGTGAGCACTGCATTTGTTGTTAAAAATAAGAAACCAACATGAAGACCAGAGAGCTGTCCAAGAGAGAAAAAAGGTCGGCAAAGCAAAACAACAGCATGTAAGGAACAAAGTCAAATCTATGAAGAAAACCACCAAAGAAACGGTCTGTAACTTTGACAACCTACAGGGGAAGGGGTGAAGTTATCACAGGTGATCACCAGACAATTACAGTAGAGGTAATGTCAAGGTTGGGCTTGCATGGGTGCTTCAGCACCAGGCTTACCAACTTTTACAGGCATTATACCGTATGTCCGTAGCAGTAAAATAAATTAAAAAGTCTACAAAAGCATTCTGTCTATTGATTTACAGAGAAATGCATCCAAATTTAATTAGTAAAAATTTTACATTATATATATTATGTTTACATCATTTGGAGGAGCCCTTTAAGCTAGACATATGAGCAAGGTACTACAGTATTTACACACAATACATCTCTGGATTACATTTATATTTACATTTATGTCATTCGGCAGATGGCCTTATCTAGAGCGATATTAATTTTTCTTTACACGCCTGAGCTGTTGGGAGTTAAGGGCCTTGCTCAAGTACCCAACAGTACTGGGGATTGAATCACCAGTTACTCAGTGCCGTAACCACTAAGCCACCACTGTCTCTTCATTATGTAGCAAGACAATTGGGGGGAAAAAAACATACTGCCAACATAACAAAGGGCTTCATCAGGGGAAAAAGTGAAAGGTTTGGTGGTCCAGTCAATCACCAGAACTTCAAAGCATGCTCCAGAATGCATTTCACTTCCTCAAGAGGAGACTGAAGGTAAAAACACTTCAGAACTAGAGGATCACTCATAGAGTGCAAGATACCTCCACCAAGCCATAATGGTGTATTGATTGACTCAAAAAAATCTGGCTAACCCTCTAGGTTTAATTATAAATTGACATAGTTATAATGAAACGTCTCTCCATGGTGGGTGTCTTATAAACATCTCAAACATATTCGCCCCATTTTAAAAAATAGGGAGAATTTTATGCTGTAATGATAAGCTATGACCTTGACCTTCCAAAAACAAATTATTGTCAGGACTCAGGTGGAGTAAAATATTAACCATCTCTGGCTGAAATTCATCGGGTGGTTTTGTCAGAAAATTGTTCACAAACGGACAGAGAGACAAACAAACAAACACGGGTGATCACAATACCTCTGCCGGAGATGTATAGCACCTGGTGGAGGTAGCAAGTAGCAATTAAAATAAGCCACGGTACAAACCTGTAAAAAGCAGGCAACAGTTTGGTGAAGTCATTGACGACTTATTACAAGGAAGATGATGCAACAAAATTTTGCATGTTTGCATTGTATTTCAAATTACTTTTTGTATATGTTCCAGTTATTTTTTCACTTGGGTGGTCTGTCACCAAAGTTGTCATATTCTAACTTGATCAACATATCTACATGTATCAGGAAAGGAAAACGAAAATGTGTCTTTCCACTTCTTATCCATTTTTTGATCTCAAAACCAAATCTCTTCATTAAAACCTTGCTGTTGCAATACTTTCAGAGGGGCTATATGTATACTGATTTGTGTTCAATAAAAAATCAAGGCAAATCATTTCCTTTTTATCCTTACATGGAAAGATAACACTTGGGTATACACAAAGCCTTACAGAACAAAAGTAATTTTTACAGCAGGATAATGCTCACTGATGCACACATTTAGCATGAAATGAATCTAGTCACACTTCATTTGCTCGTTCAGGCAATGCAGTTCCCACTGTCTGTCTTTACTTCTGTCTCCACATCTGACATGTGTCATACTGGCGCATTCTCCTCCTGTGTCCATAGCAACTGAGTCCATCTCCCGATCTGCCACAGAGCTGATCGCACATCGGCATTAAAACAATGTGCCAAACACACTTAAGGTTTACTTTAAGCACTTTAACACATAAATCCTCTTCAAAATCATAAACAATTGTATGCAATTATCAAAATGGATCAGGCAGTTTGTTTTGTAGTTTCATATAATGTACAAAGCAGTGTGTTGTGTCCATACTGCCTCATAAAGAATTTTTAAAATAAGACTGATCTCTCAATTCCTAATAATCTACAAATTTTAAGAAGCCCCAAAACAACCAGAATAATTCTTCATTGAAATAAATTAAAAACAATCTATTTATGCATTATTTCTAATCATTACCTGCCATGATCTGTAGCCACAGATATTAAACTTAACATTACACAGAGTAAGTTTCAACATGTGATATTAAACAGTGGTTCTACAGCTTAAAATTAGTCTTAAACTAAAACCATTCATTCATTCATTCAATCATTCATTCATTCATTCATTCATTCATTCATTCATTCATTCATTCATTCATTCCAATACTTTCAGAAGAAATATAGAAAGGTATTATAGAAATATACACTATTTGGGTTGTATACAGATATCAAATTAAGAAACAGTTGATTTTCAGGGTGTACCATTAAAAATAATCTGCATTTAGTTCAAACCTAGTACAGCATGGTGACGTAGTGGTTAGCATGTTCACCTCACAGCAAAAAGGTCCTAGGTTCGAGTCCTGGGCTAGGGCATTTCTGTTTGGTGTTAGTATGTTTTCCACGGCTTGTGTGGGTTTCTTGTGGGTACTTTCCTCCCAGAGTCAAAAATATGCACATCAGGGGAATTGGCTGTCTTAATTGCCCCTAGGTGTGGATGTGAATGGCTGTGTGTGTACAATGGCTCAGTAATGGTCTGGCAAGCTGTTCAATGTGTACATTGCCTTTACCCTTTGTTGGCTGAGATAGGCTCCAACCTCCCGTGGTCCTAACAGAATTAGGTGGTTTGGCAAATGTGTGAGTGAGGGTTTTTTTTCTTTCCCCATCCAAGCAGCCACTCTTGGGCCTCTGAGCACAGCCATTAACTCTCTTTCTTCACATTCTAAAAACTAGAGATTAAAATATAAAAATATAAAACAAATTGCTAATAAAGTAATTTATGCAGGAGTGGGTAATATATACAGTATATATCAATGCATTAATTGTCCTAACAAGCCTAACCCATGCAAGCACTGGATCAAACTGGATGTACTAGCCTTCACTTCACACATACATTAATGATCCCGCTGAAATTAATGACACGCTTGCCTGTTCATTGGTATGACCTGCTTTTTAGGAGCTTTGTTTGGCCATCACAGTGTGCCCTGTGTCAAAGTCACTCTTATCCTAATGTTTACTCATTTTTCCTGCCTCCAATGCAATGAAGGATGACCAGTGAACTGGCAAAAGTGTCACAGGTGCTCAAGGCTCATTGATGCATGTGGGGAGTGAAGGCTAGCACATCTGGTCTGAACTCACAGACGAGCCACTGATAGCACAAACTGCTGAAACTGTTAATGGTGTCAGAAAAGCACAGTGCACTGCAGCTTGCTGTGTATGGGGCTGCCTAGCTGAGCCCAATCAGGTGGTGTTAATGATATGCCTGATTGGTGTATGAAGAATATTATTATATGCTACAAACCCTGGCAATGTGGAGTATGGAATCACCACTCTTGGAAGATGTTTATTATTAACTGTTTAATTGTGTGGAAAACAAAAAACAATTACAGACATGCCACCAAACAATTTTTATTAAACATTTTATCCTTCTGGATTTATGAAACACTTACAAAAATAAAAAGAAAGAAAATTGTATATATATATATATATATGTATATATATTTGTGGTATAAGGAAAAAAATAACTACAATTTTGTTTTGTGGTTGCACACTCATCAGAGGATTTTGGAAAATGAGTGGGCAACCACGAAACAGGCTTGTAGGGATAAAATTGTAGTTCTGTTTTTCCTTATACTACATATTTAGCTCTACTCCACTGTATTGAGCACTGTTTTACGGAAAATTGACTCGGGATTTTATATAT
>JBCNYG010000022.1:12471550-12483112 GCA_039654305.1 Porochilus rendahli | reverse complement strand
ATATATACAAACTGTGAACAAGTTGATTATACACAGTATTTAGAGCTCACCTGTTATGGTTAATACATGAGAAAAAATAATTTAATGATTTTCTAGAATGACATCCAGTATTATATTTATGTCATACTCTCAAACTTCAGTTGGCATCACACAACCAAAATGGGATTAAATTACCTTAAACCTAAATTTAAGGTGCTTTACTCATAAAGTAGATGATCTGCTTTGTACCATAATGTATCATAATACTAAAGTGTATCTGTCAATATGTATAACTAGCTCTTTAAAACAATCATGTATGACATCAGCGGCTCCATCAGACAACATCAATTCTTGCTTGTCAAGAACACACGAGTGCTGCCACACTACTATTACTACTAGGCATGCACAGTGACACATTGACAGTGACATTGCCTTCATCATTGGCTGTTCCAGCCCTTTTAGTGATGCAAATTTGCTGTTTTGTCCTATTGGCTAAGCTGTGTGCAGCAGGCACCAGCCGTAGATAACAGATTATCGACCAGTGCTGATCTGAGTTGCCAGGAAAATGGAGGAGTGCCAAGCATATGGCTGTACAAACAACAAGCGCAGGAATAGCAAAAAACATAACATTAGCACAGGCCATACTTTGATAACGATTTCTTTTGGAAGCATATCAGTAGTCTGGGAAAACCACTTCAAGCTGGCCTGCAATCAGCATGACCTCCTGGCAAAACTATTTGGCATGAAGCCAAAGCGTTTACGTCTAAAACTAGATGCTGTTTCTACAAAATTCCTTCATGAAATGTCAAAGGATGACAAAGGATGGGAGCAGCACTTCACCAAAAGTTACCAGTAAAAGGTAAGAACCTTTATGCTGCAGTAACTCCCATTAGGGGTTGCCACAGTGGATCATGCTTTCCAATCTCGCTCTGTCCTCTGCATCCCTCTTTGTCACACCAATCACCTGCGTGGCCTCTCTTACCACATCCATAAATCTCCTCTTTAGCCTTCCTTTTCTTCTCCTACTAGGTAGTTCAATCCTCAACAACCATCATTAAACATGTCTACTAGAAAATTATATAAATGGATTTTTCCATGAGGCAAGTGTAATATGAAACTGTGTAACTGAATAACAAAATCGATACTAATTAATAGCAGCATTATGTGTTTAAAATAGAGAATGAAAGATAATAAAACTAGAGGAGAACTCACAGCGAGTAAGTTAACTCCAACCCACAGCATGGAAAATATAGCCCAGTACGGGTATTAGTTTTAAATACCCATGTGCTCATCTTATGATATGTTCTGTATTATATGGACATGAACAAATTAGCAAAAAAATGGCTGGTATAAATAGCTGATATTTGACCTTTCAAGGTAACTTATGGTCAAAGGTTACTGTGTAATTTAAATGTCCATATGGTGTCTTCAATCACTGTTTCATAATAATGGCATTTTCGATTGGCACTTATTTCGAAGTTATAAACTTTTAAAATGCTGTGCCGTTGGTTTTTACGTTTTAAGGTGACTCAAGTTGATTTGTTTCATAGTTATAAACACTCTATCTTTAAACTTTGTGACTTTGTTTTGACCTTCACCTTAACATCCCATAATTAAATCTGGGACTCAGATTTGTTGTTTCTTTGTATTGTTTTCAAGGATTGATGAAAATCCATATAGGGATTTAATCAGGATTTTGTTCACTGTCAAACTGACAAACAAACAGACAGGTGGATGCACAGACACACAGACACCAGTGATTATAATACCTTGTCAAAAACTACATTTTAGGTGGAGGTAAAAAAATAGACATATGCATGCGCTCTGTTCATAAGGTATACAGTATGTTAAAGAAATATGTAGAGAACATGTCAAAGGGTTGCTTGATTTTGGCTGCAGAGAAAAGATTGTTTCAGAAGAGTCTTGTGAAGATAGATTTAAAGACCCCTTTCCATGACACTTTTCCATGAAGTTATATTTTCTGGATCAGGACTACAGCCTACCTTAACTCTAACACCACTCCTGACTACACTGCAGACATGGGCCTCAAGTCTATCTCTGTTGTTACATCTCCAAGACCCAGAAGATCTTATCCACAAGCCAGAAGCTCTACTTCCAGGAACCTTATCTACCCTCCACTGCCATCCCAGTCTCAAACAGGGGTGGTAGGTGGGCTCTAGAATTGCAATCATCTGTGAGGAAGGCCATTGCTTACCAGAAAATTTGCCATTGCTTACCAGAAACTACCTGACTTTCTGGCACAAACTGAGACTTGGATATCCCCCCACAACTCTGATATATCTGCAGCTATTTCCTCTGCTTATGATTTTTTCTCATACTCCACAAGAGATTCAGAGATGCAGTGGTACAGGTCTGCTGTTGTCAGAACAACTGATCACCCACACCCAAAGGAGAGAATCTCTTGGAGCTAGTCCTCAGCCATACCTTTCCAGTTACAGGCATCACTGCTACCTGATTTCACATCGTTGATCACCACTTAGTATGCTTTGTCATTACCCTACTATATAAAATACCCTACGATATAAAAAGAATTGCCAATCACTTTTCTGGTGGGAAGATTGAACAAACCTGCCAGACATTCATTCCTACCCCAACTCCTACATTACACATTATGGATTCCTTGTCCTCTTCACTGACATAGTTTTCCATTTTTGCACCAGAAAAGGTCATGCAAGTCATCTAAATGTTCAATCTTACCACCTGCCCACTGGATCCAATCCCTTAGACATTGCTCCAGACCATGTCTTGAGACATTCTCCCATTCATTACGATTATCATAAATTGCTTCATATTCTTGGGTTATATAACAACAGCATTCAAAGAGCCAGAGTTCTACCCATCCTTAAGAAACCCACTTTGGATCCAGCAGACATCAAAAACAACAGACAGCACACCTATAGTGCATTTATAAACAACTGACTTTCTATCCCTTGCAGAACAACCTTTAAGACCTAGTCATTCTGGATTCAAAGCAGCAGATTCCACAGAAACTGCCCTTTTGGCAGTCACAGAGAAGTTACATGCAGCAAGATTGCTTAAACTGTCATCAGTCCTCATCCTCCTTGACCTTTCTGCAGCATTTAAAATAGTCAATCACAAGTTGCCCCTGTCTATTCTTGGGAGTCTTGGAATGCATGGTTCAGCATGGAAATGTTTTTCCTCACCTAAAAGATCGCTCATATCTGGTTATGTAGAAGGGATCTACATCTGCTCCACCCAGACTCTCCACTAATGTCCCCCAGGGTAGCTAATTCTCTTCAGTTCTCCTGAACTTGATTTGACCTTAAAAAGTCTTTTAAGGTCAAATCTTTATATGGGTTGTTAAATCACTAATATTCAGATGTCACTCACCTTGTTCTATCTTTTCCTTCCTCCAGCACATGTTTCTTCCTAGATCTTTGATATAATGGACTGCAGCTTATCAGCTGAAATTTTGTCCCAACAAAAGTGAACTGATGTTCATCTCAACTGATTCAGCCCTATATTAGAATCTTGTAATCTTCCTTAAAAAAATCTTTCTTTAAAAATGCTCTGATTTCTCCTTTGATGCATGCATGAGACCTTGGGGTAACCATCATTTGTCCTTCACCTCTCATATCACTAATATTGCTTGATCATGGCAATTTGTCCTCTTTAACATCGGAAGGATTTATCTATTTCTTTTCACTAGGGACACTCAGGTACCTTTTCAGTTCCTGTTATCTCAAGACTGGATTACTATAACTAACTCCTGACAGGCTTGCCTCTAATCACTATTCGACCTCTGCAGCTGATCCAGAATGCAGTTGGTTTTTAACTCTCTCCACTGGCTTCATGTAGCTGCTCACATAAGTTTTAAAACACTGATACTTGCAGACAAAGCCAAAAATGGCCCAGCACCCTCCTACCTCAAAGCACCTATCATCTTCTGCATTGCACCGTGCTCTCTACAATCATCTAGCACTACAGGACTGGTCCCTTCATCTATCATGTTAAAAGCAGAACATGCATATAAACTCTTTGCTGTTCTGGCACCTAAGTGGTACAGTAAAGTTCCTGTTGAGTCCAGACAGCTGAGTCATTGGCTGTCTTAAATGGACAAAATAAAACCTTTTTTCCCAACTTTCAATATATATCTTATATTCAATATATACTTAGCACTTTCAATATATATCCTTATGTTTACTTAAAAAAAATTCTGCCAACAAAGTTTGAGTGATGGTATACTTATCTTGTTAGTGAATTTAAAGCACTTATGTAAGCTACTTTAAGAACATCTGCCAAATATTATAAATGTAAATATAAATGTAAAATTTATTCTAAGGTCACTTGTAAAATCAGCACTTCAAGAATATCCTGATGTCTAGCTGGCTAGATCAATATGTAGGCTGCTGAGGTATGCCATTTTCTAAATACATAATATATTTTATTGTGATGGCTATATGTATTTTGATTTGTGCAAGTGAAACATGTGGGTTTGGTTGGTGCTCTAGTTTGTCTTGCCAAAAATACAGAGGGAACAGGTTTTGGCAAATGTGACACTTGGCATACTTGGAGGTTTTAGTGAACACACCATCCAGAAAATCAAGTTACACACCCTTTTAGCACAAGTCTTAATATGGTTAACATTTTTTCATGTACATTTTATGCATATTTTGAACATAAGTGACTTTATTTCAGGAACTTTAAAGACAAACCAATGAGATCACTCTTCCCAAACAACTACAAATACTTTGGCTTCTTGTCTTTAAAGCAAGCTGCTAGCACTGATTCTTTAAAAATCACTTCCCTAAGTTTTTTTGAAGATGTCACTGTGGTAATTACACAAAGGCAAGCTAGAGCACTGAGGCCCATGATAATTACATCAGAGATATGTTTTGTTATGCACCAAATGCTGCTAAGTTTTTGGGAGACAGTACTTTAATTAATGCACACTCAAGGGGCTATCAAAGTGGCCCAAGTGGCCAGAGTGATTGACAGATAAATGAATATTCTCAAGCCCAGAGATGCATGACAGACTCCCCTTTAAGCCATTGTTAAGCCACTGCAGCAGTTTTGCAACAAAGGAGGGGCTTAATCTTTCATCACATTAAAACTTCTGTATCATTTTCCCTCTGGGGAAACACTCAAAGAATATGCCCAGGTTATGTGGGGCAAAGTCAAAATTTAGACTAGATCAAATGAATTATGATATTTACAACAACAAAAACAACAGCAACAACAACAACAACAACAACAACAACAATAAACATAATGATAACAATAATAATAATGTTGATTTTTCTGGATGGCAGCATAGTGGCATAGTGGTTAGCATGCTCCATGAAAGAAATTAACACTTTTTTACTTTTGCATAGCATGAATGAACTTCAAATAATATGGAATGGTTTAGCAAATAAAGAAATTAAAAAAGGCAGTGATAATTATATCCCTAACAAAATGAGGGTAAATCAGAAAATTATTAAATATTAATTATTTATTTTAACATGTTTTTACTGGTGAAAAATAGTTGCACATCATACAGTTTAAATAAATAAAAAAATCAAGGATTTGGTGCACAATTTTTCATTTATTTTGGCCAAATTATACATACATGTTCATCTAAAAATGTCCTAATTTTAGAAAATTGAGATCACACACAATCACTCCTCTTCCAAAAATGAAAAGTTAAAAGAAATTTCTGAAAGCCTAATACACTGCTCAAAAAAATATAGGTAAAATAAATCCATAGCATCAATGCCTTTGTCTTGCAGGAACTACAGACACACTCCAGCCACATGAAGTCTAGTATTGTCTTGCATTAGAAGGAACCCAGGGCCAACCTCACCAGCATATGGTCTCACAAGGGGTCTGAGGATCTCACCTCGGAATGGCAGTCAGGCTACCTCTGGTGAGCACATGGAGGGTTGTGCGCCCACCCTAAAGAAATGCCACCCCCACACTATTACTGACCCACTGCCAGACTGGTCATGCTGAAAGATGATGCAGGCTGCAAAACATTCTCCATGATGTCTCCAGACTCTGTCACATCTGTCACATGTGCTCAGTGTAAATCTGCTTTCATCTGTGAAGAGGCACCAGTGGCGAATTTGCAAATCTTGGTGTTCTCTGGCAAATGCCAAATGTCCTGCACTGTGTTGGGCTAAAAGCAACAACCCCCACCTGTGGATGTCAGGCCCTCATACCACCTTCATGGAGTCTGTTTCTGACCGTTTGAGCAGACACATGCACGTTTGCTGGAGATCATTTTGGCAGTGCTTCCCCTGTTCCTCCTTGCACAAAGATGGAGGTAGCGGTCCTGCTGCTGGGTTGTTGCCCACTGATTGTCAATCAGTGTTGCTTCCAAAGTGGACAGTTTGATTTTACAGATGTGTAATTGACTTGAAGTTACATTGTGTTGTTTAAGTGTTTCATTTATTTTTTTGAGCAGTGTATTACCATGACACACATATCCATGATAAATCTATGTTAACGTGTGTATCCTAATTTGTCTGCATAGGAATATTACTATTTCTAGTTTATTTCCTGTAGTTTACTTAAATTTGAAATTTCTGCATCAAAGTGTAACTTTATCTAATTTGTATTAATATTACATGCAGTATGTCTTTAATAATTTCAAATTTGATTGTAAACACGTACCCCTTTCTAGCATGCACTACACTTCCCAGGATTGCCTTCACTGATCCCAGTCACCTTATTACTGACATGCTTCATGTTCCTTATCCTTCCTAAATACATGAAATATATTTAGGACATAGCAAATAATTGTTCTCAGTGATTTCAATCCATGACATCCTGAGCCTTTGTACCTTGTTTAATTTCTGTAACCTGTGTCTGTGTCCTAGTTCCTGAGTATTTGCCTGTTTCTTTGATATACTGTTTTTGTGCCTGTGGTCTGCCTGTGTACCTTGTCTATGTACCTTGTTCAACAATTTGCAGAAGCCATGCCAGCTGCAGGGACATCTCAGGTGCAAGCTTAGCCCCTGCAACACCCCACTAATCCATTAGTGACTCACCCTGGCAAGTTTGTCACTGATGACACTCAGTGTAAGGGATTTCTACTTCATTGCTCACCATATTTCCCATCAATCGGAAGGGCCATGGACCAAAACAAGATCGTCAAGCTGGGCTACATTGTTCTGGGAGCAAGGAGGCAGCACTTCATTGACTTACTTCAGTTTAATTGGCTGTTCCCACTGAGTCTTTGTCCAGAGAGATTAGAGAGATCCACATCACCCTCTTCTAGGGAACCCAGCCAGCTGCTCACTATGCACTGGAATTTCACATTCTTACACTGGATAACGGTTGAAACAAATTCTTGTTAAAGACTGAATTCTGTATGGAACTAAACCCTGACATCCTTTTTATAACTGAACATCAAGCCATGGAATAGAATGTGGAAAAATTCCTGAGGGGTTTCATCAGGCCATCCATGTCACCAGCCTCAGCTGCTTTCTTTGCTGTGGGAAAGGCAACAGTCTTTCATCTATGTATCGACTACTGGGGCCTAAACCATACAACAGTAAAATACCATTACCTATTACCCCCCGAGCCCTCTACAAAAAACTGTGTGAAAAAACTGTGAACCATTATGAATACACAGTAATGCCATATGGGCTATTGGGTGACCCATCATTTTTTCAACATCTAATCAAGGACGTGCTCCTTCACATGATTGCCAGATATGTGATCACTTATATAGATGACATCTTGATCCACTACCCATTTTGGAGATGCAAATCTTACAAGATTGGATCATCTTGCATGCCAGCTTGAAAGCTAACTGTATGTGAAGACTGGCACCGTTAGACCAAAGAAAATCACCTTGGATTGGTCATATATCAGCACAGACAATATATAATATTATTTAAAAATATAAATAATAACAATTGGCTGACACATGCAGGATCAACTTAGCCATGGCAAAATTGGAATCATCAGAAATACTTATTTTATCAACAGACGCTATGAGTCCTATACATTTCCTTGTGTTTATAGACCCAGCTCAGACATAGGAAAATAGTCATGCATGACCTTTAACTCATTTAAATTACTTTTATTTGTGTTCTTGCATAAAGGATAGAAGAATCAGCATATGAATCCATGTAAACATATTTCACATATTTTAATTATTTTTATGCCAAACAACTAATAAATGGTTAGCAGATCAATATTTCTAACATAGATTAGATATCACTTTGAAGCTGTAAATCTGATGTAATTTGCATTAATGTTTTTCTATGCAAAGTATAAAACTAACTTAAAATTTGTGCCACCGGAACATCTAAGATTGCATTTACCCAGATATACCTCCCAAGGGAAGGGGTCAAAATCTTTTTAGCCAAACTGCTGTTTTGCATCTTTCTCACCATATGAATTTTTAATAGCATTTTCTTTCAGTATGCACTGCTTCTATATGTAACAATAAGATTCACTTTTTCAAGAAATTTGAGCTACATGACCCTTCCTAAATAGTAGACAAATCTTAGCCAGAATCAGGCAAGGCAACATAAAATCACAATATCAGAGTTAAAGTCAAAGTCCAAAAAGACATTTTAAAGTAAAAAAAAATTAAATCCAGGTGACCAGTGCACATACTCAAAGTCTTAATGATTTGCATTAAGGACACAGAGTGTATACTTCACAATGAACAGTGAAAGCTACACTCTTTTACTATTGTGTTTTTGTGATCTTGAACAGGAACCATGTTAGAAAGGTGACTGTTATAAGTCAAATGATTAATGGAATCACAATTCACAGTAACTATGATTGGAGGCTGCTGGGGTGGCTGGGAACTGGAGTTCATGGTGCAAGCAGATGCTGATGTGACATTCAGATGACAATGCAGCTATGATATTAATAATTTATGATACTGGGTAATTTATGTTATTTAATTTAAATATGCTCTGAGCCAAATTCCTGGCTGACTGCCTTTGGCCTACTATATTGACTTCGCTGTGCTTACTTTTCTTTTAAAAGAAATTAATTATCAATTATTTCGCCTCATTTTACTTTTTGTCCTGTTTTGTTTGTCTCTTTCTATTCACGAGATCCATATTTCACTTTTTTATGAAAATGACTCCAACCTGTCAGCAGTAATTTGGCTTGACTGGATATGTGTTCACCATATAATTGGAGACAAATATAATGCATGTGTGAATGCCTGTGTGTGTTGGTCCTGCTATGGACTGACCTTGTGGACCCTGCCTTTGCCCAGTGTCGGTTGAGACAGACTCCAGCCTCCCTAAGACCTTAGTAGGATTAAGTGATTTGGCAAATGATGAGTTTTCAAGGGAAGACTCCACAGGTAGACCACCCCTTATCCCCCCACCCCTTTCATTTGTGTCTTAGGTGTAACTGCTAAAGACAGTATACCCATGATATATTTATGTGTAATATTCTTCAGTTTGTTTAGCTACATTTTTACAATCCAATCTTCAATTTTATCATTGTTGATATGTGTGTTTGTTAGTGTTTGTGCGGTAAGTGTTTGCTTGTGCATTAGAAAGAGTTGTTACTCTGTATTTGCTTTTCCATGCTTTCAGTGGCGGAATTGCCCGTTACTTGTTGCTGAAGATTTTCACCATGGTGTTATTTGACACACTTTAAGCTATTTCACTGGATAAGATAAGATAAGAGTATAATATTGGTGAAGTATTAATAATACTGTGTTATTAATTAATTCCCATTAATTAAGCTAATAAATCTCTGCAACCAGAGCAGGTGAACATAATCAGGCAACAAAATAACACCCAGAGGTGAAAACAGGACCAGCACAACAAGCCAAAACAAAAGTGCATGACATTCGTCACCATGGGAACAGCAGTGAAGAGTAAAAGCCATGACAGTCTTTTGGAGCCTAATGTTCAAAATATCTCTGGTTACTGGATTTTGCCCAATCTAAAGAATAGTCACACATTTCAGAAAAGGTATCAGTAAGCTTGAAGACTTCCATTGAGAACGTTAATGGATCTTGTATATAAAGAGGTATGATATCTGAGTAAAAACTACTCCTGTGCTCGTGTTGGTCTGTATTGAGTGGTGAGAGTGGGCAGCCTTATCCAATAATGCTGTGTGTGAGGCATTGCCCATTAATTATTTCTCTTTATGTATACTCAAGTCCTTAAAGCCAAATCTTTGTAATATATCATAAAAAGGATATCCCGCATATTTTATTTACTTTATCAACACCCTTTTACATATTTATTGATATGTTCTCTATTTCTCTCCCAGGATAGCATCTGTTTGAATTGCTACTTTTATGACACACTTTGATTAACTTTGTTCATTGAAAAGATATTTGCACACTAATAGTGTATGTTGTAAATCAGCTCAATTAAACATATGTATTGATGAGATTGATAGGAGATAAAAGCATTTGTCATTTATCTTAGCTCCTTGATTTACAGTGTGTCAGGTGTAATGATGTAAAGTGGGGGTTTAATGACAGATACACTCCCTGTTCTGTTCTTTATGATGGACAAGTAGACAACAGCATGAGAGAGCATTTATAGCTGGTTATGTGTGAAGAACTGCTATTTGGCTGGGCTTAGTCAATGGATTATTTTTCTTTACCCATTTATAACTTCCACTAGCTCTTAGTGTGTGTGTGTGTGTGTGTGTGTGTGTGTGTGTGTGTGTGTGTGTGTGTGTGTGCGTGTTTGAGTGTTTGTCCAAGGCTCATGCTGAGTGGCCTGTCTGTCCTCTATCTGGCCTTGCCTTGATCATTCCTATGTTTCTGTTTGCAAAGTATGTGTTTTACACATATGTAAAATTTGTGTTTCCTCACATCACCTTAAAAGAGCATATTAAATTGCACAGGTTTTTCAGAAATAAACGTTTTATATGCCTAGTGACATCTCCTCTTCAGATAAGAAGCCAGGTTTATTACAAGGGTGTGGAGTTCATTTCCTATCATATAATCACTGGGCTACAACCATTCATTTTATAGCTAGCAAGGGCAAATATCTCCTTGTGTGTGTATATGTGTGTACCTGCCCTCAAAGACGATTGCCATACAAATATGCTAAGTGCATGGCAACTCATTATTAGGTACTGGAATTTAGGAATTATTAATTAATTCACACACGGGTGGCACTGTAGAGTAGTTTTTCGGCATGGCTGTGGCATCAACCCAGATTCAAACTTGCGCTCTCCGGATTGATATTCACGCACCTTGTTGATGCACCACTTGGGAGATCAGTGCTTGCATTGTTTTCCACTGTTTATTCCGGTTTCCTCCCGTAGTCCAAAGATATGCAAATTAGGCTAAGAGGCTGTTCTAAATTGACTATAGGTATGAATCTGTGTGTAAATGAATGAGTGAGTGAGTAATCCACACTCTGATCATATTCTGCTTTAAATCTTCATTGGTTAGCATGAGATGGAGTTCTTGTCCTCTTCCTGTTTGGTTGAAGTGGATAAATAAATTGTGACTGTGACTTTGCACTGGTCATGCTTTTCTGCACAACTCTCATTAGTGCCACTAGCAGTGCTAATAGGGTTGTACACACACACACGCACACACACACACGCACACACACACACACACACACACACACACACACACACACACACACACAC
>JBCNYG010000022.1:12432053-12443838 GCA_039654305.1 Porochilus rendahli | reverse complement strand
AATGTAAATGTACGGCCAATAATTTCTTTCAGTGGCGATTTTTCTTGGAGAGTCTGTAAAGTGTCTGTGTGCAAAAAAGTGACAAGTGTCTGTAAAGTGGCAACGTGTCGTGTGCAACAATCATCGGAGATGGATGTTTGTGTGTGTAGAGTCTACAGTGTCCAGGTACCAGTGTTCTGGTTCAGGGCCTGAACGGCTTGTGGGAAGAAGCTCCTCTACATTCGCTCAGTGTTTGCTTTCAAGAAACGGAAACGTTTCCCTGACTGTACTAAGCAGGAGAGGAATTACCAGAATTACAAATATTATGCATATTATGTCTAAATTACCAATATGATAGTTCTCTTAATATATGAATTACAGAGTTTTTTAAAATGCAATGAATGAAAACACAGACTTTAACTTTTAAGCCTTCTCTGGCCTGTGTTAATGATGGACACTCAATGCACAGAATGAAAATGAAGTGTGCTTAATCTCAGGCATTTTAATGATTCTCCAAGGTGTTGTAAAGCAAAAATAAAAAAATAAATAAAATTAAAAAGAACTCCAGTAAGGTCAAACATTACTTGATGATGATTATGCTACCATTCTTCAAACAGCAGATTCATTTCAATCTATATGCTTATCTGCCAAACACACACACAGTAGATGAAGTGAATCTAGTAAATGACAGCGCTGTGTGTAGAGGTCCAGGATAGCTGGCAGTTCAGTCCTGGTGATGCGTTGTGCAGATCTGACCACCCTCTGTACAGCTTTGTGGTCCAGAGCATTACAAGTCCTGTACCAGGTCATGATGCAGCCAGACAGAATACGTTTGCAACCGAAAAGTTGGTAAGTATTCTGGAGTCCATGGCAAACATCCTGATCTGCCGAAGATGTGCCGTTGTCTTGCAGCTTTTGTGATCACACCCATGTGAGGTAACCAGCTCAGATCCTCATTTATGTTGATCCCCAGGAACCTGAAGCAACTAACTCTCCCCACCTCTGTTCCCTCAATGTGGATAAGGGCATGCCCTCCACCCTACAGTCTCCTCTAGTCCATGATGAGCTCCTTGATCTTACTGATGTTGCACAACAGGTGGTTGTCCAGGCACCATGATGTCAGGGCTCTCACCTCTGCTCAAACTGTGGTCTGCCAGTCCAGAAGTCATACAGTTGCATAAGGAGACACAGATGCGTAGATCCCAGAGCTTCATGACAAGCCTGGATGGAATTATGGTGTTAAAAGTTTAGCTATAGTCACTAAACAGCATCCGCACATAAGTGTTCTTGTAGTCCAGGTGTGAGAGGACAGTGTGCAGAGCCAGCGCTAATGCATCAGCTGTGGATCTGTTTAAACTGTAGGTGAACTGAAATGGGTTGAGGGTAGCAGGCAGTGAAGAGGTGATGTGAGCTTTGACCTTACACTCAAAGCACTTCATGATGATGGAGGTGAGCGCTACTGAGAGATAGTCATTGAGGCAGCTCCCATTAGGTTTCCTTGGGACAGGAATGATGGTGGTCCTCCTGAAGCATGTGGGGACAACAGACAAGAGCAGGGAACGATCATAAATGTCTATGAAGACATCTGCCAGTTCCTTGAGCACATGCTTTGAGAACTTGACCTGGGATGTTGTCCGGTTCAGGAGCCTTCTGTGTGTTTACTTTTTTAAAATGATTTACATGTCTCGCTGAGGAATCTGAAAAGGACAGCTGTCCTCCTCTGACAGAAACTTTGGTTCTTAAAGCGGGCATAGAAGGTGTTCAGCTTCTCAGGTATAAAAGCAGGCACCTCCCCAACACTGAAGCTCTTCCCTTTCTAGTCTGTGATAATCTTTAGCCCACTCTACATGTGCCTGATGTCTGGTTAAGATAGAAACGGTGGTATAGGAAAATCGCTGGAATCCACGAGGAGGAAGAATTTTACTTTCTGTAAAATATAAATGCTGTAGCAAATCATTAATTCCAGATATTCAGTAGCATTATAGAGAAATAAAAATAGTGGTTTACCTGAAATCAGAACGAAGGGGGAAAAAAATGCTGAACACACAGTATGTTTACATGCACAGGGTTGTAGAGCTATGGTTATAGTTAGGAATTAATTTAGTGGCTGAATATCTGAATCAACTATGGTAAATGGTGATAATCCCTCCTTTTATTCATTCATTCATTCTTTTTTTGAGCCCCTAAGTCACGGGGACTTAACTGACTCTGTGTGATGGCAGAGTACACTCTGGACAGCTCGCCAGGCCATCGCAGGGCAGAAACACACTGATGGTAATGCAGCAGTGACAACGCGGTGATAGTGGGGCTTGAACCCCCATGCCTCGGATCAGTAATCCAGCACCCTACCACTGGGCCACCACTCCCCCTGCCCTCTTTCAGCTTGGTAATATTGGGCTTTTTTTCACCTAACCTATTAAAGACCAAAATAATTGACTAAATTGGAATATACCAATGGTGGGGCCCAGTGGTAGGGTGCTGAATTACTGATCCCAAGATCGGGGGTTCAAGCCCCACTGGTTCTCACTGCTTTCACCCCAGTGCAGATAACTGGGTTATCAAATGCCGGCCATGTCTCTCACTGTCTATGGTGAGAGGCATGTAAAAGAACCATTGCTAGTTTTCTTCAAGAGTTGATTGCATAGCCGTCAGCGTGTCTGTGCCCTGCAATGGCCTGGCGAGATGTACTCTGCCCTGAGATAGGCGCTGCCTTTCCATGACCCTAATAAGGATAAAACAGTTCAGAAAATGAATGAATGAATGGTATATGTTTCTAAAAGTGCACTATCAGAATAGAAACTATCAGTGAATGCCAGAAAAGTGCAGAAAAGTGAGAGTTAAGAATAAATATGTTCAAATTATAATAACGGTTAGTAAATGAGGCCCAGTGAACCTTGGAAATAAAATACTATAAAAATTAAAAAGTTGACTTGAGGAAACAATTGTTATTTAGACTAAGAATTGTATATAAATATAATATAATGTATATAAAAAAAATTAAATAACCAATTTAACATGCATTTAGGCATTCATCTGTGAGCCACAGAATATTGAATCTCTGGCACTCTAAATGAAAGAGAGAACCATGGTGATGTAGCGAGACATTTTATGGAAACAAAAGTAATCCAAAAAATCTGTACAATTTAACAATCACTTGTATTGCTTTCTGTATGTTGTAGTCAGGATAGTGTATGACCTTGTACATAACTTACTGGCAACTATTTGTTGCTGCAATAAACATCTACAGAATTGCAATCTTTGTCCTTTGCCTGCTGAGTATGCAATGCCACATCACCCGCACAGTCAGATGTCCAAGTCTCACACTGCATGCTTTAGATTGTCAATTCCAAAGCAGTGAACACATAATACCTGCCTGTCTTCATATTCCAAAGACACTGCACAAACGTCTGCATGAGCATGAGTTTTGCAGCATGGCTCCTTAAGATAACCTAAGAGGTGTACTAACGTCAATCCCAGAGCAGAAATCCACTATTCAAACAGTAAACAGTTGTGTGATGGTGTGGGAAAACCATTCAGCCATGCTATGCTGTCCCCATAGGAAGAAACAGAGATCTGTGTGATTTTACTGAGCAGAGACGGACAATGCAATTACACAATGCTTTACCCTACACCGATAATCTGTAGTATTAACAACAGTGAGGTGAGTGATAGCTAATGAAGCTAGCAATGCTAATAAGTGAAAGCTGATTAAAAGCAGATGTTAAAAAGAAAGAAAGGAATTATTCAGATACTCCTTAAGAGAAATCAATGGGAAAGGTCCATACGTTGTATGCAAGTATCCTCTCTACCAAAGAAAAAAAGTTGTTTGCCAAACCAAGAAACATATCAAGCCAATTCACACAATGGCACAACTGTGCATACATAGCAGAATTATGTAAATGTCCTTGTATTATTCTTGAACATGCCTAGTAGAAGTACAACCTATGAGGGAACCAAGATTTCTAAATGTTATATTAGGGCAAAGTAAACAAAGTGGGTTTTATCAAACTTGACTGGTGACTCTATACATGTAGTCTTAATTGCATGGTGGCTATTGAAAGTACAGATATGGCTTGCGCCTCATTTGGGTCTTGTTAGAGTTAAACGGCTTTCACAATTGCTGCTGACTGGTAATAACTGCTGCTATAAGTACTTTGCCAAAAGATAGATACCACAGGGTTCCAGAGTGTTCTTTAAAAAACAACAACAAAAAAAACCCCATACAAGTGCATTTAAGGGGAATAAGACTCTGATTTTCTTGTTATGGAGCTCCTGAGCAGAGGGAGCCCCATAAGTATGGGACGTGACTCTGATGGTTGTCCTGTGTCCATGCCTGAGTTGATAGGGAAACAATTTTTTGCTGAGCAAAACAACACCAATCATGAGCGCAAACACAGAATATGAAGTCATTAAACAGATAATTAAACTAACGAGAGGTGATACAAATGAACACAGAAATCAATTTGTGAAAGGCAGTGAAAAAAACCCTCAGTGTTAACCTTTCCTTCTTTCTCTCCAGACTGTAGTCAGGAAATGCAAGGGAGACATATTTATTTATTTCCTCCAGGATTTAAGTTGATTTAGCCATTAAAGGAGCTGCACTACTCTTATAACACCAACCTCAGATACCTTTCAATGGAGGGATTTAGCAGGACCTCCGAATTTGGGCAATGCCGAAATCTATATATTGTTTTGCATCATTTTAGAGGTGGGCCAGAATTGGAAAAGAATGTAAATTAGTATATACTACACATGAACGGCATGATCTGATTTATCCATGATTGGGTTAATACACATTATACCGAGTGGATAATGCTTGAATCAAAATGAAGAACATTAACATCATCATTGTTCTGAAAGTGAGGACATGAACCACAAAAATCTCATATTAGTTCGCTTTACTTTTGTTTTCATGTAGTATATACTAAAACCATTACAGAGTACTTTTTTGGTCTACATTTACATGTAGTATAATAAAACTCTGAATAAGAAGCTCACCTGCCTCTGTCATGATTGAAATACTGCATCTTGTTTTAGTTTTCTTTTCTTATATGCCTGTGTAGTACATATTAAACTTTGTGTTTGTAAAGATGCCATCACCTAATGTGCTTATACCATGCTCAGAGTGTGTGGATCTCACCTGCCTTTGATATGCTTGAATACAATACATGATTACACTTTGTCTGAGGGACCATTAAGTGGCGTCCACCTCGCTTTCAACAAATAATTGTTAAGTAATCAGCCATCCTATCTCTATTGGGAGTCTCAGGGATTTTGATAGGATTGGAAATAGCATAATATATACTGTAAATGGAATATTTTGAGAACTATGTGAAGCCGCAAAAATGGAGCTTGGCGTAATGTTGCATTGTAGCCATCTGTGGCTACTTCAAAGGAAGTACTTTTTACTTTTAAATTCTGCTTGAGTGTAGACTGTAATTCTGAGACCTCCACCTAACAGTTGCTATCAGCTACCTCTGGCCCTGGTTCAAAGATGGTATACTACGGTTACTATAGCTAATTTACACTGTACCGTAATCTTTTTTTTAAAAACGAAGTAATGGAGAAAAAAAGACTAAAAGAGAAAGCGAAGGATCAGTATTTTGGGACACTTCATTTATTAATTACTGGTATTATTTTATAAATTATACTAATAACATTTATCTGTGCTGAATAAAAATTAATTGTAATGTTTTTGAACATTACTGCACTATTGTTTCATCATCCAGTAAGCGATACGGTTAAATCATTCAATACTGTCAGCACTGCACTTTTTCTTCGCCCGATGCTGCTGTATTTAACTATGACAGTGTTGCACTTCTCAAAATAGATTCATGTATTGTACAGTGTACAATTTCAGAAATTCTAGAGAATTTTGCAAACACGAAGAAGAGGTAACGTAGGGTATACCCTGAATAATTGTAAATTAGTCTGAGGTCACACCATGAGGATATAAATTTTACCTTTCCGTGCAAACTGGACCAGCCACTGTTCAGAGCCCTAAAAATCATTTCATGCTTGATATTGACTTATGAAAGTGGAAGCAGACAGACTTTTGATTCCTCTCACACTACAGTAAACAGATTTCCACTTGCTTCATTAGCTGCCTAATCTTTCCAAGCACCCATGTGCTCCACCATTATTCCCTTTGGCTTTCTCGTCCACATCCACCTACCTTTTTATGACCAAAATTAACAGTAAAATATCAGTAAGAACACTGGCTGAAATGACAGGATCTGTCTTCCAGGAAAATGCCTGGGTCGCTTGTACTGTCTAATATTGCAAGAGGAGTGATAAGATGAGGAGTGATAAATCAGCAACGATACAACCCAAAGATGTGCAGTGCGTGCTTCCTTGGCAGGAGAACAACTCCCAGCAGTTCTTCAGTGCCTCAGGTTAACAGCGTCTCTCTGGTGAGGAAAGAGAAATAGCCACGTCCCTCCTTTCATGCACTGTTAGTCATGTTCAACTCCCACTGTCCCTTGGAGTCCCACTGTACTCAATAGTTTGACAAAGGAATGGACAGTTATCTGCATGGTTCTGCCAAAAGGGAGGCAAACAAAAATTTCTGAAGGCAATTATTTTGTAAGTTATTAGTTAGGGATTTGCTACAGTAGCCTGGTATAAACACTCATTTAGTGATCATCGAAATAATCCATATTTCTGCTACATTTCAAGATAAACTAGCCTTTTTTCTTCACATAAAAATAATAATGTTTATAGGGCCGCCTATAGACCAGGAACTGTGCGTAGGTCTAGATACAATATTTTTCTGCGGTCACAAAATTATGTAATTTTCTTAAAATATTAAGATATGTGTTAGTCATGCATGGTTTTCATTTTCCTGAATTAAAAAATTTTACTGAGTGAAATATGTATTTATATTTTTTTATGGGAAAAATAAAACACCAAAACTAAAGTACATCTGATAATATACTATTAGGTAGCTGTTGTTGTCAACTATAAACAACAGTTTCCAGATTCAGGAAACACATTTCTGTTTTGAATCATAAACATCTAGCTTTTAGCTTTGGGCAAAGAAAAGAGCATTCAATTCAAATGACTTCGTATTGTGATTTGAACAATATACATTTTGTCAAAGCAGCTTCAGAGAAATCATTCAATATTTTTGTTAAAATTCAAGTAGGATTTTCAAAAAGGACTTGAAAGACTGCTTTTCCCACTATGATTAAATCAGTTCTATTTCTGGACTAGAACAGATGGGCTTGTGCCTCTCCGGTCACCCTGACTGGCAAACCGAGAGACCATCCCTTTGATCCTTTATCAGGGGTTTTCAGTCTGATCAATGACATTACATTTTAAAGAAATAACATTTCAAATTAAGTCTAATGTCCTAAAATAATGTTTTCTGTGCACATTTTTGTACCATTAAAAAAGTACATTATTAATTTTGCACCATAGCAACATCCAAATGGGTGACAAATAAAAAGAAAGAATATCAGATGCTGGTGGCACGGTGGGGTAACGGTTAGCACATCAAAAAAGTCCTGAGTTCAAGTTCCGGGCTCAACAAGGGTATTTCTGTGTGCAGTCTGGATGTTCTCTAAAGGCTTGCACATTAGACTAATGTGTGTGTGTGTGTGTGTGTGTGTGTGTGTTTGTGTGTGTGTGTGTGTGTGTGTATGTGTGTGTGTGTGTGTGTGTGTGTGTGTGTGTGTGTTATATCAGAATCTATCAGAAAATCAGAAATCAGTTTTTATTACTCCTTTTATTACAACTCCTTATGCACGTCTGGACAGTAAGTAGTGAATCTACTTGAATCAGTTAGCTCGTAAGAAGTCAACTTATCTACTTTTTCCGAACCAATAGGGCTAATAAATGTTTACTTGCATGTCAGCAAATCATCAGATACTCATTATGCTTACGTTCACATCAAAGTCAATCCCAAAAAGGGTTAATTCACTAATCTTGGGCTGCAAATTTAAATCTACTAGTGTACCCCGTCTTTGTTCAGAGTTGGCAGAGATAGGCTCCAGTGTCTATCTGGACCTAGAGGGATAGAACTCTTTGACAAATGAATAAATGCATGAAGCTACACTGGGAATTGTGTGACTGGATTCTTCACATTAAACAGATATTTTTAGAAAAAAATTGTTGATTTCTTGGGTTTTGTTGCAAGGAATCAATATTTTTGGAATCCAGTATTATTACTAAGAGTGGATGGTTAATGTGGCACTATATATGTTTTCTGACAAAGGACTTTGTGTGTTAAATTTAAAAAAAACCTTTTTATTTATTTTTTTTAGAGAATAATAAGGAAACAAGCATTTAGGTACTTTGAAACAAATTGCTTATGTCCATTTAAATGCAGGTGCATAATTTATGTATGTCCAAAGACAAGCACATTAGACTAATTGGCCATTCCAAATTTGACCCTAGAAGTGAGAGTAAATGTGTGTGTGTGTGTGTGTGTGTGTGTGTGTGTGTGTATTGGCCCTGCGATTAACTTAAACACTGTTCAGAGTGTAGCATTATTTAAGTCAGAGATAGGCTCTAGTCTCCCCGTGACCCTAGTAGGATTAAGTGATTTGACAAATAAATAATGAAATGAAACATTCCGATTTCAAGACAAGCCCCTTATAAAAAAAAAAAATAAAATGAAGCACCCAAGGACATGAAGCTGTTCAAAATGTTGTCTGTGGAGGAGTGCAAGATCCCTCTACAAATATTTGACAATCTTTCTAGACATTACAGGAAATGGCCCTGTGATTTTATCTTCTAGGTTTTCACTGCATATTATTATATGGGCGCTTATAGTTTGATGGTTTCAAAAGGAGTGCCAATAATACTGAAGTTTACACCCCCTTTTTTTCCTTTGAGTCCATCCTTACTCGGGAACACAATCATTAGAATGTCAAAACTACGGAGGGACAAAAGCAGAAGGATAAAAGAGAAAAATCTTTATTTAAAAGTGGAAAAATTAATTTAAACTGAAAAGAGAAAGGGTAAAAAATAGCACATGAAAGTCATTATAAAAATGGTATTCTATAATGCCTTTTGTCACACCAGGGGGTATGATGACATCAGTTAATCAAAGCTGGGGCTTGGATCAGGGAAGGTTTCAATCAGGAAAATATGAGGCTGTAGTCACTGTGCTGACTCAGGCGGCCAATGCACAGCTCTGATTAGCTGTTTGGAACAATGCACTCGATCAGTGTGAGTGTTAAACATGAGCGTTTTGCAGGCTTGAGGTAATGAGACAAACTGGAAATCTATTTTTATGTGCACACTTAATTACATAAATTCATTTTCTTTGGATATATAAAAATGTGCTGTGATGCGATTGCATAGTTCAAAGAAAGTGTATTCAAAGACTTTAATTACTTTACTGTGGAGAAAAAAATATGTGGAGCCAACATACTGAAAAGAATGACAGTAAATGTTCCCAAATCTTTTCAGGGAAAACTAGCTAATGCATGCTCAAAAGTCACTAGCTGCTATATTTGCATATTGAAACATTAGAAGTTTTCTGAAGACAGTAAGTATAGAATTTAATAAAACAGATTAAAACTCTTCAGAACTGAACCCAAATTTTAAAAAATAATAAGTAAGGGATAACACAACAGACCAGGCTGTTGTATGAAAAATGCAAACTGGAAGTCATTACCTCCACGAACAGGAAATCATTCCCACCTGTTGCCATTGAACTGCACAAATCCTCGATATAGCAACAACTTCTACTATCATACACGTGCACTTTGCACCACATTTATATTTTAATGTTTATTATATTGATAATACTGTAAATATTACTCACTGACAGAATTCATTCTGTACCTGTTTATGTAGATATTAGTAATTTCTAATTTTAGACTTATATATAATTCCGTATGTATATTTGTATTTATAGATATTTGTTATGTTTCTTAGGTTAAGACTTTTATCTTTATCTTATTCTTTAGTTGGTATGGAGCAACTGGGTGCACACAATTTCCTCTGGGATCAATAAAGTATTCTAATTCTGATGAAGTGTATTATGTTTGTATAACCTCACTGTCCAAAAAGTTTTATTTCACTTATACCAGAGTGGTTTGGGGTTAGGTGCCTTACTCAAGGGCACTTCAGCCATGAAGGTGGAGGAAGGGAAGTATATAACTGTGTGATACAAAAAAAATACAACTGTGTGATTTTTCATTAGGAGAGTGGTGATCTGTAGCTAGTTTTTGGGAACACAGGCGATCTGGGATTGGTCATTGGGAACATGACCGAATCTGCTCTGTCGACTAATATTATCAGTAGCTATGATGTAAACTGGACAGAAATGTAGTTTGAAGGAAAGTGACTATATGTCATTGGATTGGTCACTATGCTCTGTTACTACATCCAGAGACTTTTTAAACCCCTTTAGTGACTTAATTTCATTACAGAGTCACTAAGTTTTGAACACTGATGATAGCAATCCATTCAAGCATATTTTTCACCCAAGAAGGGTAACTCCAATGATAATGATAAATTTTCCAGGCAAATTGAATGCCAAAGGGCAACTGCACACATCAGTATTGTAAATTATTCTACTGCATGATTCTACTCCAAATTCATGTTTCAATTAGTCATTCCAGTGGGTATATGTGCTATTTCAGCTAAATGACTGATGATAAAATTTAATAAGACTGATGAAGTCAGAAATTCAATTGAATTTGATAACAGGGATTTGACCACACTAAGCAGTATGGTTAAAATTACTGGGACTGTGGAATGTGGCTTAAGGTTCCAATTTTATATTTACATATCCTGTGCTAAAAAGATTTTAGACAAAAAAAAGTGCTGCAGGGTCCGGTCTATAAGCTGCTCTATATTTCATTTTGGAGCTGTGTATGTAAAGTTAATGGTCTTTAAAATAAACTGTCAATCTGTGACAGCCTTGCATGTCATGCTGCAAAGAAACAATCTTTTTCTTTTTTCTTTTTGTTCTGAAAGATATTACCAGTGACAGAGGATGGCAGCCCTCCCACCACTAGAACCAGCAGATTTTAAAATTGATCCATTTTATCCCACTTTTCCATTTCACTCTACATTTATACCATGTAGAAGAAAAAGCCATTTACACAAACACACACACACACACACACACACACACAACCACACACACACACACACACACGCACGCACACCAGTGCATGTCAGTACAATAATAAATCAATGGGGCAAATGTGAATATTGATAAAAAGCCCTGTCCAGTGTTTTCATCCCTTTCACATTCAATCTGCTCTTATCCTGTCAGGCTGAAGCATGACTCATGTTCCCCATGAACCAAAAATGAAATTAGGTAGAAGCTTATCTGGAATGCTAAATATGTTTTTTTTTTAAACGATGTGTTCAGTAAGAATGTAGAGGAGAACCCAGAATAATTAAGTTTGATTAATTATTTAAATGTTATATTAGTTGCAATGTCTATAAAGCACACACATGCATACTAACTGAGAATCCACAAAGGTATTACAGCCTAAAAAATGATTATCATAACTAAACTATTTATTATTGTGGACCTTAAATTTCGAAAGTCAGAAAGTCTAAGCTCCAACCCCTGAAATTTGTTGGAATAGTGAAATGGGTGAATTTTGTTTGAAACTTCTTCTCCAACGACCTTAAAGAAGGGGTATGTACAGGGGTGAACTTTGAGTAATTTCATAAATGTTGGTGACCAGGTACATATTTTCATTCATTTTCTGAACCTAGGCTGGCGCCCATCTCAGCCGACTATGGGTGAGGACGGGGTACCCTAAACAGCTCGCCAGGCCATCGCAGGGCCATCAGTCACACAACCATTCGCACTCACACCTAGAGG
>JBCNYG010000022.1:12387598-12400723 GCA_039654305.1 Porochilus rendahli | reverse complement strand
TGTGTGTGTGTGTGTGTGTGTGTGTGTGTGTGTGTGTGTGTGTGTGTGTGTATGTGTGTGTGTGTGTATGTGTGTGTATGTGAGTGTAATGTAAAAAGTAGGACAACTGCTGATATTAGGTGCAATATGGTGTTTAGCCAGATAGTAGTATTCGATTTATTGCAGTGCGCACTTGAAACATTGTCTACAGGTTTAAATCAAGGTGAGAATCACTGTACAAAAACAAATTATACATGCTTTTTTCCAACTTAAATGCTTCATAGTATCGAGCCCATAGTAGATAAAACAATCAAAAGTGTCAAGAATAACAATAACAAAAGGAGACCAAAGCTTTTAAATGACCTTCTTACCGAGTCACCGTGAGTAAGAGAGTCATGATTCAATTGAAGCCACTGATTCCCTCTACTGTTTGCAAGAGCTATATTCAAGATGGTTGGGTAATAATGAAGCAAGAGCTAATGTTATTGTCATTGATTTTAACATCATTCTGTGGAGGTGCTCCAGATTGCATTAAGAAAGGTTTGTAATTGTATTAAAAATGCAGGGCTAAGGCATGGAGCATGTCATAACCCTTCTCTCAAAAGCCCATCAAAAAAGCAGTATGGAACCCTGGCTACCTGCCCAAGAGCTATGAAGTATGCTGACTGCCCTGATGCTTTCATTTCCCATGGGAAACTACTTTTCAAGACATGATTTATATGGCTGGTCTCTGGTGTGCATTTCAGAAGGAGTGTAGGGACACATCAGTGTACCTATAGGCACACATTCCAAATCTTCTTTTTTTCTTCAAATGCAGTGTAACTTCGCCACCCTAGTGGTGGAGATGAGTGTGACTTTTTCAGTGATGCTTGGTACAAGGTCAATGTTCCAAGTCAGAAAAGTCAGCGCTAAAGACCGAGGGCAGCAGCCAATTTCAAGAGGGTCTGATTCAGAACAGTCACCTTTAACCTTCCCATTGACCTGCATTACACTGGTGTGCACAAAGAAGCAGAAGGAAACACAGCCTCTCCACAGTCACACTAAGAACCCTTCATCTTCACTTTAAGCCCCAGAATGGAACAGTAAACAGATACAGACAAACAGGAATCACATAGTTTTACAACTTTATAAATATTTGTGAAAGAAAACACCAATAATGTCTGAAAGAATTATGGGTGTAAAGAATGGTAAGTTGAATTAATTTAACACAAAGTTTAGTGTAAATACAAACTGCAGAAAACATCATTTTCAAACGATCAAAGCAAATACATTTCAAATTAAAACGTCATTTGGAACAATCAGGATGATAGGTGAAAACCTGGAAGGACCTGGTGCATCTGCTCTGCCATGGGTAGAGCACAGAGCATTGCTAGAGGCCATTCTCTCTGCTCAGCTTGTAGTGTCACTGTGGCAATGGGAGAGAGAGCTTTTCCAAAGCCCATCCTCGGCTGTGATAATTACCCATGCTGCTCTCCACTGTCTCATTTGCATAATCAGCACCAGTCATTCACAGTGAAGGCACAAAGGAATATAATGAGACAAAAGAGAAACAATGAACATTTCAAATGCCAACACAAGGAAGCTACATTTCTTCATTTTTGCTTGAGCCCAACTCCAACCTCTTATACATGTTCTTACCCATGAATAAATGCAACAAACAAACAAATAAATAAACAACAAACAAATAAATAAATAAATGGGGAGTTGCTTTTTTAAAACACTGCGAAACAATTTCTTTTTCTTTTTTATGGCAGCACTTGGGATTCCACATACTGTATATATTGTATGACCTGTTTATAGTACCAGCCAAATTATTTTCTTCTGAAAGAAAAAAGGAAGACTGTGGTATTTATTAATATGTTCCTGAGCTATTCATAACGCATCTCATCCTTCTGAAGCGTCAAAGAAAACCAATCCTCAGATGAAGCCTTCGGGGACAAAATGCCATAAAATCAAGACAAAAAGTCAAAAGAACCCATTTCTCCCTCATTCTCTATTTATAAATGTTGAAAGCCTTTAATAATTAGGATTATTCCTGTTATTCAATAATGTATATGTTCCTGTTCCTCAAAATGCTTTTTTTTATTTTTTACTGAAGGCTATGAATATTTAATTCAAAATTTCCAATTAATTCCAAGAAATCCTTAGGCAATTAAAGCAAATAATAATTCCTCTGATGTATACCTGGATTGCATTTCTAGTAATGCTTAGAACATGTGTTTATACCTGATTATATTTGCTTCTACTCATGGATATGCTAAACCAACTCTGATTCTGGCCTTGTTTAGCTGCTAGAGCTTGTTTGTGCCAAGATGGAGATCAGTGGCTGCGCTGCATCAAACGTACAAATGCATGAAACCTCCCCTCACTACTCCCTCTACTCCTCTGAGATCACTGTCATCTTTCTTCATCTCTATTCCCTTTCTCTGAGCTTTCCTCTTTCCTTGTTTACACATCACATGTACCACTTGCCACCCTTTATTAAAAGGCCATCAGCAAGGTACTATTTCTCCTTCCCCTGTACCCTGATTTTATGATGGCAGGGAAAGAGCTTGATTCCATGAACTTTCAATAGGAGCTCCATTTTATGAAAGTCACAAGAGAGTGGCAAGAAACAGACGAGTTCCTTGGAGTACTTGTACATCCCAGCTTATCTCGGATAGTGGGCAAAACAATGGAAAGAACGTAATTTTTATCTCCTTAACGTGCTTGCTCAAAAAATGCTGCTGTTACACACTATAGCAAGAATACAAATGAAATTTGCCTTAATTTTGTAGACCTTTGGGTGAGAGAGAAGGCTGTTGTGTGTGTACAGTGTATTAAGTTAGTCCTTGGGGGTGCTTACTGGTATGACAAGGGCATTTAAAGGGCCGGCTCCATGAACTATGGAGTGATATGAGCTATGAGGCTGGCCAAGATGCTGACACAAGCTCTGGCTCCAGGCTGCTTATATTGCATTATAACCACTAACTAATAAATCTCTTCATTTAACTTATTTTACCAGAAAACCGAGCCTATTTTCTGAAGTGGTTTAAATGTGATGTGCGACTGACCATTTTATAGGGCAAAACTTTTAGTGACCTTGTCAGGTACAATAACATTTTGTGACTAGTGCAGTCTGGAATCAGATCATGATATACCTGATCTGCATCATAAGGAAATAAACAATGTTATATTCAGCAGTATTTTGGTATAAAGACCTACATTTTCTCTGGGTTGAAGCTCAGTGCCCATCTAGGGTATTTCTGTGTGGAGTTTGCATGCTCTCCACATACTTGCATTGGTGTCCTCTGGGTGGTCGGGTTTCCACCCACAGCCATAGACATTCACATTAGGCTAATTGGATGTTCTTGATTGCCCATAAGCGTGAGTGTGTGGTTGTGTGTCAGTGTCAAGTCTGTGATAGTCTGGCAAACCTTTCAGGGTCTGCCCCTCCTTTGCCCAAAGTCCGCTGAGATGGGCTTTAATGAAACTCTAGTGTCAGCACTAAAAGTGCATGGTTAATCTGGCACTAGGTTTTCTGACAAAGGACATTGTGCTTTGCACATTTTGTTAACTTCAAGAGCAAATACAGAGGCTGGTGAAAAAAAAATTGTTTAAAAAAAAAAAATGTGTTTATAAATGTCATAAATATGTGTTTGTGCAATCAGCAATAAAACACGCAAGGATATACTGCTGGAAAAGCATCACTATGGTGAGGGACTAAAAAAAAGTTTTTTGAGATACTAAGAAAGAAATTTTTTATGTCCATCTGAATGCAGGTGCATAAATTATGTATGCATAACACAAAAACATCCTAATCCACTTATGGACTCAAGTTATACATGTCTGCAACAACAACAACAAAAAAATCTGGAGCACACTTACACACTGGAGGCATGGAGACATGGAGTTTAGGGTCTGCCAACCACACAGTTGCCGTCACATTCCCCATGGGGTTTTACCCATAAAAAGTATGATACATTACAAACAACATTAAGTTATGGGCTGATTAGCATAATTATGAAAATACAGCATCCATTTGAATGAGCTCATGAAGGGCAATGAGTCTAATTTACTTATTCGCTGACTTCCACTGGTGCTGAGTAGCAAGTAGGGGGTTATAAAAATGTATTTCTGCTTGGCATAAGATAGCTAAGCATCTTGGGAGTGTGGAAAGTTAATGAAAGTGTAAGTGTGTGATTTAGAGCTGGCTAGTGACAGGAGCAACAGCGTCTTAACTAAACAAAACAACACACAGCATTGTGTTCTCTGCACAGCAGGATGACAGACAGCCCATAATGCACAAACCGCAAAGTTGGTGAAGTGTTACTCCAGTCTACTCATGTGCTTCCATGAGCATACTGCAGACTTATAGAGCTCACCAACAATTTCACAGTAATTTAGAGGCAGTGGGAAGTGCAGTACAGGATTATGCCTCACTGGCACATGTGGCAGTTATGATGGATCAATGTTGCATCACGCAAAAATGCATGTTTCCTTCTCGCACAACCGAATTAATAGAACCAGTCATGTAAGTGCAAACATATCAATAGAAAGAAATGTGTAAAACCAAGCCAGTTAAGTACCTGGTTTTACTTTCATTAGTAGGATTTATTTATACATTTTTCAGTCAAGCACTATGGTACGAATAAGACCCAAATCTGAAAGAAAATTCATATCAGTTACTTAAAACAAGCTAGAAACAGGTGCCTCCGATCTCAGAAAATAACACCATGCACAGTTCTAGTAGATTGCGCAGGTTTTAAAAGCCTTTTCCCACAATAGAAAAGCATTTTCCATAAAGGACATTTATAACTGTGAAACTCCAGTCAATAAATTGTACTGCCCTCCGAGGTTCCGTCTGGCAGAAAACAGATGATCAATATGTCGTGACAAAGCCACCCCACGCCCCCAAAACATTCTCCAAAATTTTTCATGAAAGGTGGAAAAGGCTAGTTGGAGATACAATATACACAATACATCCTGATGTTATCCGTAGCATAGATTTACACCTTTTCACCCCACTTCTCATTTTTCAGGGCATAGCAGGATCTAAATGTGGGCTGGGAGGAAAGAAGGCAGTAATGTAGCATGCCCCTTGTTTGTGCTGTTGTATATTTTTTCATAGTATGAAAGGCTGAAAAAGTTTTTGGATATGCAAAGTAAAGAATAATTCCTTCATAATCTACTGTATTCCAGAACCAAATCCATTTCTAGAGTCTAGTGATGAGGGATGAAAAATATTTACATTTACAGTTACAGCATTTAGCAGACGCTTTTTTTCAGAGCGTCTTATAGAAGTGCCTTAAAGTCACTATCAGTGAATATATTCTTATACTGGTTCGTCTGGGCACAGACTAAGTATACCATCAGTCAAACTCAGTGGGTAAGTGTTGTGCGTGTGGGTTTTTTCCACATCATATGTGAATCAGTGTTTAATTGTTTACATTTATACTTAGATGTATCTTTTCATTTTCTTTATTGTCAGACTACTACTGTATGTTGTCCATTGATTAATATTATCCATGCTACTACTTACTTATTCATTCAGTCACTAATTTATTCTCCAGACTTCTGTATCCTACTAGGATCGCGAGGAGGCTGGAGCCTATCTCAGCCAACTCTGGACTAAGGTGATGTACATCCTTGTCAGTCCATTGCAGGGCAACACACATTCACACTCACAATTTGTAATAGACAGTTCGCCCAGTGTGTATGTCTTTAGAGTGTGGGAGGAAACCAGAGTATTCAGAGGAAACCCGTGCAAGCACAGGGAGAACATACAAACCCCACACAAAAACTCCCTTGCTGAGCTTAGGGCAGACGTGCTAACCACTACGCTGCTGTGCTGCCCTAATTATATTAATATATAATGATAATTATAGAAAGTATTCATTTCGTTTAAAAAAAACAAAAATCCAGAAACAACATAGAGCTATGTGAAAAAATCAGTACATCCCATGGAAAGGTTTTCACTAGATCTGAACATTTCACCCTCTTTGATTTTTGCAGATGTTTGCACACCTTTTAAGATGACTGTATTATCTGCAAAAAAATTGCATTATCACTATATCTTATACCGAAATAAGCTGCACAGCTATACACAGAACTTAATCTTTTTTACAGAAAGTAGAACAAAAAATTATTTTAAAGAAAGTTTTGGGCCCCCTTTAAACTATTTATTTATTTATTCACATTTTTGCTGATTTTGCAATTTTTTCATTTTTAGTTTTTGCACAAGAACATTGTACACTGAATGATATTATGCCTGTCATGCTGGTTCCACAAAATAAAATAATACAAAAAAACAGGAATAAGATAGGACACACACACCTCCACTTCTCTTACTATAAAATACCATATTTGAGGAATATGCAAAATGTGTATGTATGTATGTATTCCCACATCTTTCCCTGGCTAAATGTAAGAATGCGAGCAAAATGCAATCTGTACTGTGTATATGAACTGACATCATAAGATAAAACACAGAAAATAAGATATATTCGTTTGCAGAGCATAAGTTTCCTAAATATCAGCAAGCAGTTAGCTCCTGGTGACATATAACGTGCAAGAAGAGAGATAACGTTTCATACAACACTGAGGGTTTTCTTTTGGGGCAAAAGGCTTACATTGTTTTTAAACAAACTGACTTTCTTGACTTGCAAAATGGTGTCTTAAATTACTAACGGACTAGTTTAGATGTAGCACAGTGGAATAATGGTCAGTACTTCCCCCTCACAGCACGAAGACCCTGGGTTTAAGCCCCTTGCCTGGCGAATGCATTTCTGTGTGGAGTTTGTATGTTCTCCCTGTGCTTGGCTGGGTTTCATCCTATATATTCCATTACCATAAGGGTAAGGGTAAGTTGGAACAATTGTTATCAAATATAAATATCCAGATACAACTTATTTTCAGATAGATTCATGCAAGGAGGTGAGGCAGTGATTTAACAGTTGTGCTCCTATAGAAAGTAAGGACTACTTATAAGTATAAGACCTTAAACAACTGCATGAATCTACAGTCCGTGATAGAAAGAAATCAGCCCCAGTCTTTTTTTTTACTTACAGCCATAGTGCTGTTGCATTTTAAGCCATTTGTTTAAAGGAAAAAAGAAAATCTGGATACTAAAATTGTCATTTAAAAACATATACACAAGTACACCCTTTGCAGACCAAAAGTCAGCCTTTTCTACTGTTATATAAATGTACACAAGGAAACACAAGAATTTTATTACTTTATTGCTCTGTTTCTTGTTGAAATGTTATAAAAAGTGATTCACTCCATAGCCCTGATGATTATTTCTTAGAAGTTCATTGTCGGTACGAACACTAAACAAGTTTCATATTCATAACTAATTCATATGATAATCACTCTCTCTCACTCATTTGCCAGATCGCTTACTCTTATTAGGATCACAGGGAGGCTGGAGCCTATTATAGCTGACTCTGGGTGAAGGCAGGGTACTCCCTGAACAGCTCACCAAATCATTGCAGGGCCAACACACACACACCCATTCACACTCACACTCACACCTAGGGGTAATTTGGAACGGCCAGTTAGCCCAATGTGCATGTCTTTGGACAGTAAGTGGAAACCGGATTAGCCAGAGGAAACCCACACAGGCACGGGAAGAACATGCAGACTCCACACAAAAACCCCCAAGCTCGGGACTCGATCCTGGGACCTTCTTGCTGTAAGGCGGACGTGGTAACCACTATGCCACTCTGCCGTCCTCATATGATAATCACACTTATAAAACATGTTTTTAATTTCTGAAAAAGATTCATTTTATCCTGAAATCTGATAAAATAAAATGTTTGGTTCAATTTATTATTTAAATAACTTCTTTAAAACTGGACATTATATATTTTATTATGAGGTACGTTTCGTTATTTATTTGCTTCTTTTGATTTGTACAGATAAAAAGTAAACAACTGCTTAATGAAATCTTGAAAAACAAAAAGCAAAACAACAAACAACAACAACAACTATAAAATCCCAGAAGCACAATTATAGATTTGGCCCCTGATCTGTTTGCATTTTATCTGGAGAAGATACAACAGTTATAATTGCATCTGGTTTATTATAGGCTTGTTGTGATTAACTTGCATTTCTCTTATTATAAAGCTGCACTTGAAAGTCACATGAGAGTATTTGGAGTGTGTTTTGACAAATATAGATGTTATTAGAATCTGTCTAAGCATTGTGATATTTCATTTTTTCTCATGAACACCAGGTATACCCCCGCAAAGCTAGCAGTTTATAAACCAATCTGGGAAAGAGGTGTGAGGTGAAGGAACTCTAATAGGAACGTAAATCCGTTTTTCTTGCGCCCTCCACTTTTAGCCTTTCCTCGTTGCCTTCTTCTGTAACAGGTCTCCGTGATAGACGGACTCATTTAACCAATCAAGCGGGGGTGAGCCTGAGCGAGCTGCGCTTTGTGCTACGTCATTATTGGGCTGTCCTTGACAGACAGGCGCGTTTAGCCAATCCGACGCAGAATTGCGCGGGTACTGCGTCGCTATTGGCTGTTCATGAGAGCGTCGAGGCTGTCATGTTGACTATTAATGAGCGCTGGGCAGCGCAGCGGCATGTCAGTGGGGAAACGGGGCGGAAGACAGAGACGCGCATCTGACAATCGGTGAAGAAGGTTAGCGCGAGTTCAGGAGAACATCTCACTGAGTGCAGCCTGACACAGACTACACCGCTGGACTTTTACACTCATCATCTGCTTAGGAGGTGAAGGGAAAAAAAAACGTCTGGTCGGCATTCAAGTGCGTAACGGAAAGCAAATCACGTTCATCACTTAGTGTTTGACGGTGCGCTACTGCGCCAGATGGGAACAAGCGGAATACACCTCGCACCTCTCCTCATGGATTGACTTGTGTACGTAAGTTAAAATGTTTCACCCTTTTTGTTTCATGTAAATAAAGGTGTCTAGGTATATCTTACGTCGCCATGGATTTCCCGCATTAAGTGAAAGTTATAGGGGTGGGAAAAAACAGGCAGTGCACATTGCGTAAATTATCCTTCATTAGAAATCCCTCCTGTTTAAATTCAGAAGAATAAACGACAAACAGATGCAACATAATAAACGGATTTCTATTTTGTTCTCCGCTCCTCCGACGTGTGAGCGCGCGCTGCCCGGCGCGACCCTGCATCATTAAACCTTGGCGTCAAATTGATGCAATGATTATTTTCATGGTCCATCATGCGCACCGAGCCGCTCGCGCTCGTAACACGCACGTCGCGTGGATGTGGCAGGAGCGCGTGAATGCAGCGATCGGGGGTGTCGGTCCGCTCTTGGTGTACGTCTGAAATGGAGGGATGTTGCACCGTGCGCTGTTTCCTCCACTTTATTTCCTTAAATCATCCTGTTGCAGGCGGTGCGGCCGCACACGGACGCCGCGCGCGCCTCCTCCATTAACATGCGCGCGCGCGCCGCTGTGAATAGTGTCGTTGTGATTCCGGATCCATTGCCCTCGCGCGGAAAGCTATGAGCGATTTGCATTCATCGCTTTGGCGTCATTAATGCCACCGGCACCTCTTATGCATTCGGAACTTCACCCCAATCTGTTAACGACATAACCTCTGGGTTTATCAGAGAAACCGAGCTGCGATGCTATATTTCATTCTCTCTCCCAGGCCTAATAGAGGAGCTCTGCATCCTACACCTAGTGACAGATGTGCACTCACACAAATAATACATCATAGTCATTTGCTCCTGTTGTCTTATTTGTGACACATAATGTAAAAAACAGGCTCCAGATCTAATTTACCATCATTAAGCTTTGATATCACCATGTTTCTTGCCGTTGCAGTGTTCCTGTTATTAAGTAAGCAGTCTAGCACAACACTCATCAGTTCATTACTGTACATACCCTGCATATGTAGAGTGTTATACAATAAATAGTTCCTGCATCAGTGAAAGAGATGGACCTTCTGATACTAGGCTGTAAGTATTATCGGAAGCAATCCCTGCAAACACAGCTGTGATACAGATGTTTATAGCCATCTGCTAGATAAGGCAATTAGCAACATTTTTAAGACACACACACATACACACACATTATATTTATTATATGTATATGGATGACTCCATTCATGAATGCTTAGAAGTCTTTATTGCATTGCCAACCCTGATTGAATGTTGACATTCTGAGGAGCTTCTGTGTCGTAAATGGTCTCCTGCTGCACAGCATGCACCACAAAGCAGTGTGTGGGTGTGTGCATTAAGAGGAAATTTATATAGCCTTGGAGTGTTGGAGTGGAGAGGAAACTGTGTGGGCTGTCACACATATCACAATACCGTAAAAATATGGCTGGAGAGACATGACTTAGACATGTTAGACACCCGTGAATCGAGAAAGTACTTCAAAAGCAAAATGGATTCCTTTATTACTCACTTGGTGCAGTGACAAATATTCTACTTTTTAGCATCCGCTATAATACTTTATTTTAATAACTAGGCCTGCTCTTCATTCAAGAGCTTTTTTAATTACCATGCTCTGAATGCTTCACTTTGATGGGTCCATGCTTAACACATCATAGGTTTTAGAAAGAAAGAAAAAAAGAAAGAAAGAAACACTGCCAAACAGATGCTAAAGAGAAAAACCTTTCATTCTTTCAAATGGCCCCCTATGTATGTTAGCAAATGTATAGTTTTTTAACAGAAGCATGATGCCACTTATGCAACTGAGAAATAGAGCAAAAAACATCAGAAGGCAACTGCTGTGTGTTCTATCTGCTTCATGATCAGACCGGTTCCTACTCAAAAGACATGCATGGCTGATTTCCTGTGCAAGGCTCAGCTAGCAGCTTGTTAGATAAGGCAGTCAAACTTATTAAGCCCAACCATGATTGACTCTCTCACAAGAATCTAAGATTTAAGGCAATTATTGCAATTTTCCTGTTTTGTAGCTGTAATTTCTTTTTTACTGAGTTAAAACTGGATTGTTTACAATGTGCTTTTATACAATAGCCTTTAAATACACTTAGTACTATTTGCTTTTACTCTTCAACAATTTTATACTCTACGGATTAAACCCACTATCCTCTGTCACCCAGAATAGGATGGTTTCCTTCCAAGTCTACTTAAGATTTTTTCCTCATGCAGTGTTATGGGATTTTCTTTGTAATTGTTGCCTTGTACTGTTGCTTTGTGATAATGTCTGCTGTATTGTTCTACGCAAATCAAATGAAATCGATCATAAAATTCCTACAGTAAAAAGTATCTATGAGTTGCAAAAAAAAGACAAATTAGCTAGATATTTTGTGATTAACAGTATGGAGAGTCCAAATTCAAATCAGATTAAATCCAGAATTCACTGTACACAACTCCCATAGAAAACACTAGAAAATACACAGTTAAACGCTTAAAATAAATATAAAACAGCTTGCCAGCATAAAATCATGTCACTGTCATATTTTCATTGATCCTACTCAAGGAACCTATTCCCTGCTGGCTCATAGCCTGCTGACCAGCTATATATTATTCATATCCAGATAGCTGAGAAGCTCGAAGACTGCTCCCTGTAGCATATTTACAGGTGCCAATTCAATTTACGTTAGATTTTCATTCGTTTCCTAAACCTCAGTGCAGAGAGTTTTCTTAACAAAGCGTATGTTAAGTGCAGATTTATTTATCCAAGACAATAGAATTGTGCATTAGGACTGAATGGCCAGTAGGGGATAAAATTCAGGCTGCTGCCTGGGGAAGCTGCATAGTGTGGGGTCCATCGGTTAATTTAGAACATTGATTCCGTATTAACCGCTGACTCACTCCTGATTTGCAAGCATGCAGGAGCAGGTGCGAGGGGAAAGGCTCCAGTCGCCTTGCACACGAAGCTTCATTATGCACACACGTTGCTTAGCAGGACCTGTTTAATGGACTTCGCTTTTACTTCGGAAATAATATAATGGTGAATCAATAAAGTGAAGGGCACAGGGAAGCCCAACAGCCTAACTACAACACCCACTGATGGACTTACCATAGAGCTATAGATGAAAGAGCACCAATGATACCTAACACTGGGAAAGGCAAAAGTGTTAATAACCACTTGATCATAATTTACTCTGGCTTGTCTCTGTCATGCATCGGCCATTTTCCATGAAGCAGTAGGCAATTCTACTGCTGCCCTACTTTCCTGTTATGTGACCTTTATGTCCGTGGAGATCTGCGCAGAGGAAGTGTAATTTGTTCCCCTGAGGATGGACTCTATCCTCTTGTTACTAATCAACTTTCATACCACTTCTGTTCTCACATAGCCACACGGTGCCTCCTTTCTTTTGTTCTTTCTTTCTTTCTTAAAAAAATAAAGAACAAGGGATAGTGGTTCTTAACTTTGTCTAAGTAGTTACCTTATTAAATCTGAAGTTTACACAGTACATTTTTTATTCTGGCTACAGTGTCAAAGACAAAAATCACATATTGTAAAATAATTTGTTGTTTATGATTTGAGGTTGGTGCTCTTATAAATACATAATGTCCACCATTGGCTAATTTAGTGCCACTGTAACCAAAAACAGCAGTGAGCAAGTTCTGAAAGCCTCAAAAATATTTTATTAAAATCTCTGCATGTGACTGCTGCTACATGCAACATTCTTCTAAAAGGACAATGTAGGAAGATGTAAATCTCACATCATATCCACAAATTCAGTGGTGGCAATGGCTAAACAAGTGAAAGCATGCTCACTCACTCTAACTCATTTGCCGAGCCACTTAATCGTGCTAGGATCCTGGGAAGTCTGTAGCCTATCTCAGCCGACATTGGGTGAAGACAGCGTGCACCCTAACCAGCTCGCCAGGCCATTGCAGGGCAACACACACCCTAGGGGCGATTGTGTACAGCCAATTAGCCTAACGTACCTGTCTTTGAACGTGGGAGGAAATCAGAGCACGCACAGAGAGAACATGCAAACTTCACATAGAAATGCTCTCGCCGAGCTCTGGACTCAAACCCAGGACATGTGGCGTAGTGGTTAGCACGTCCGCCTCACATCAAGAAGGTCCTGGGTTCGATTCCCAGCTCAGGTGATTCTGTGTGGAGTTTGCATGTTCTCCCCGTGCTTGTGTGGGTTTCCTCCAGGTGCTCCGGTTTCCTCCCACAGTCCAAAAACATGCACAGTAGGCTAATTGGCTGTTCCAAATCACCCCTAGGTGTG
>JBCNYG010000022.1:12369593-12382771 GCA_039654305.1 Porochilus rendahli | reverse complement strand
TTGGTTGCAATAAGCAAATCTGCAGAAATTTTGGTAATAGTCCATGAAAATCCCCTGATCCAAGAGGTTATGAAATGCTTGTACAAACATAGGCTCAACATGGCATAGGGGTGATGATGGGTGAATTGGATTAGGGTGCCGTGGTGGGGGTGGGGTTGTCTGGGGTGACCTTGCCGGTGTGGCATCTACAGCAGCTAACTGAGCCTGTCTCCAACAGTCTTGGCTGAATGAGCCTATTGTTTTTATTAATTTTTTTTTATTGTTTTTAATAATTGTTATTATTACTATAATCACTATTGTTACTGTTATTATTATTACTATTATCACTATAATCACTATTGCTGTTATTATTAGAATTTATTATTACTATAATCCCTATTTTTGCTATTATTGTATATATTATTTTTTATTATTGTCACTGTTATTATTATTATTATTATTATTATTCATTCATTCATTTGTTAATTTTTTAACCGCTTATTCCTAATTAGGGTCGCAGGGAGGCTGGCGCGGGGCAGGGGACAACCTGGACAGTTCGCCAGGTCATCGCAGGGCATATTATTATTATTATTATTATTATTATTATTATTATTATTATTGTCATTGTTGCTATAATTATTGTTATTATCACTACCACTATTATCTTAATTTTTATCAATATCTAAATTAATATCTTTATCATTATTAACAGTATTTATTTATTTTTTAATTGTTACTATTTTGTTTAATCTTTTTTCTACCCTTTTCTTTGTATGAGTGTAAATAAATCATTTTCTTTCACTTTTTCTCAGTCATTTGCTTACCTGCTCTATTTTTGTTTTATTATTTTATTTTCCTCTTTCTCTTATGTCATTTCGACTGAACACCCTGTGTTTGTTTTTTCCCCTTTGGCTTCTTTTATAAACACACTATCACAATTTAAAAAAGAATAGAAAAGCCTGTACGAAGCCGGTGGACTGGTTGAGGCAAACTGTTAAAATCCATCCAAACTACAGCAAATAGCCTGGTTCTTTCTCACATTCTACATGTACTAGATGGCTTGCAAAAACCAGTGGAACTTCACCAAGAACTATCAAGTTGTGTAAAACCCCTGTGACTATTAAGCCCGGTGCAGTTTGGGTGACAAAAGCAACCAATAAGGTCTTAACAGCACAGCTGATCCCTTGGACGGTAAATTGTTCTTGGTCGATAGGTCTGACGTAATGCAGTGTGCATGACCGTTGTCACACTTAAAAAACAAAAAATTAAACAAACATAGAAATCTCATTTTAGTTCACTTTTTTATACTTTCTTTATTCACAACGTTCCATCTCGTGATTGTTCAGCGATATCCACGTCGCCTTGCCTAATAATTGTTGTATATACCAAAAATATTGTGGGTTTTTTGTGTGTTTGTTTAAGTTATATAACTCTATGTAACTCTAACCCTATTGATATTTCTGTCTATCTTCACTGAGTGGGCTCAGCAAGCTGACTATTTTTAAATACCTTGAGGTCTCATATGATGTATTTTCATTGACATTTTGCCAACATTGCACTTTTGTAAATGATTTAACTTAACTTGTTTTGATATGAAAATGTTCAGGGGAGAAAAGCAGAAATACAACACACACTGGTCCTGTGCAGAAATCAGCATAGGATTTTTGACTGTGAGTGGTCCAAAGTGTGAGGTAGAGAAAAGCATAAATTTGTATAAATAAAAAATTTAAGAAATTTTAAATTGCCAAAAAATTCACAGAATATTCTGCAATATCTGCTGTTTAAGATTTGCACAAATCTACATGTTTCATTTCTTGAGCAAATATATGTGCCTGTGACAGGATATGTTGGATAGGTTGAAACATGCACTAGTTTTAAATAGTAAAGTAAAATACTGATAAACAACACAGTACTGGGAAGTGAAGAAAACAGTTTACTGATAATGTAATATTGAATATGAAAAAAGTACTTTTGATATGCTGTTGCACTGGCACTGCTGTAATGTCATCACACATCAGCAGGCTTTAATGGTTTCGCTATTTGTCAGCATGTCTTAGCATAGCTGTATGATTTCTTCTTTTAATAACATATCCCATCTTTCTCTCTCTCTCTCTCTCTTTCTCTCTCGTCTTTAGGTGGAAGTGGACTAAAGCAATGAAGGCAGCTCGTAATCACCAAAGAGACTGTTATTCCACTGAAGTATTATAGAAAATTAACAGCCTCACCTCTGCTTTACTGAAAAACAACTCCCAGAGGCATATGCTGGCTTGGCTTGTGTGCCCTTCTTTAGAACAGTGAGAAAAGGAGACTTAGTGAGAGGTCTTTCAGTGGACAGTAGATCAACAAATCGAACCCAAGGAACACTCGGTGGGATTAGATCACCAGCGACAAATGGTGTATTAATTTTGAGTCAGACAATATAATTTCAAGGACTGGTTTACTATAAAATCTGGTTAAAATGAAGGATAAGTCATTTGTGGATTATTTTCTTCTTGTTTTTGCAATTGCTAACTATGTTTTTGCTGTGGAGGACAAAGGCAGTTGTCCGAATCTTTGTGTGTGTGAGATAAGGCCATGGTTTTCTCCCAGCTCTGTTTATGTGGAGGCTCATACTGTTGACTGTAATGATTTAGGACTTTTCAATCTGCCATTAAGATTACCTGCTGATACACAAGTTGTTTTACTACAAACCAATAACATTGCTAAAATTGAGACATCTTTGGAGTACTTGCCCAATATAACTGAGCTTGATCTTTCACAAAACAACCTATCCTCAATAAGTGACATCAATTTGGGCCACCTCCCTCATTTGTTGTCGCTGCACATAGAAGAAAACTGGTTGAGTGCTTTACCAGATAATTCACTTTCGCAACTTGGCAACCTTCAGGAACTTTACCTAAACCACAACCTCATCGCCTACATTTCTCCTGAGGCTTTCAGTGGCCTTCACAATTTGCTTAGACTGCATCTCAACTCGAACAGGCTCCAGAGCATAAACAGCGAGTGGTTCAAATCCCTGTCCAATCTGGATATTCTCATGATTGGGGAAAACCCTGTCGCTTCCATACAGGACATGAATTTTATGCCCCTGAGAAACTTGCGAAGTCTTGTTCTAACTCGAATGAACTTATCCCATATTTCAGATGATGCATTGGCAGGCCTGGACAATTTAGAGAGCATCTCATTCTATGACAACACTTTCTATGAAGTTCCCCACAATGCTCTTAAGCATCTTAAAAACCTAAAATTTTTGGACCTTAACAAGAACCCAATTGGGAGAATACAAAAGGGTGACTTCATGGACATGATGCATCTTAAAGAACTGGGCATTAACAGCATGCCAGAGCTGGTGTCCATCGACAGCTTTGCTCTCAACAACCTCCCAGAGCTGACAAAGATTGAAGCTACCAACAATCCAAAATTATCCTATGTTCATCCCAAAGCCTTCTACAGGCTTCCTAGGCTAGAGACACTCATGCTAAATAGTAATGCCCTCACAGCAATACACAGGACCACAGTGGAGTCTCTGCCCAATCTGCGTGAGGTCAGTGTGCATTCCAACCCCATCCGCTGTGACTGTGTGGTCCGTTGGATGAATATGAATAAAACCAACATACGCTTCATGGAGCCTGACTCCTTGTTTTGTGTGGAACCACCTGAGTATGAAGGTCAGCACGTGCGACAAATTCACTTCAGGGAGATGACAGAGATCTGCCTGCCTCTTATCTCTCCTGACAGCCTTCCTGCTCAGATCGCTGTGGGAAATGGGAGTTCATTGTCTTTGCATTGCCGGGCTTTTGCCGAACCAGAGCCAGATATCTACTGGGTTACACCTTATGGGAACAGGATCCTTCCCAACATGGTGACACATAGGTTTTACATGCACCCTGAGGGCACTCTCGACATTTACGACATTACCGAGGGGGAGGCTGGGCTCTACACTTGTGTGGCACACAATCTTGTTGGTGCTGACCTTAAGTCTGTCTCTGTGAAAGTCAGTGGATACTTTCCACAGCCTACCAGTGGTTCTCTAGATGTCATCATCCAGTCTGTACAGGCCAATTCTGTATTGTTGTCCTGGAAAACCTCTCATGGCAGCTTGGCACCAAATATTAAGTGGTACACGACTTCCAACTCCAACCATCCAACTGTCGCCTTCACAGCAAGGGTCCCATCTGACCTGAGGATGTATAATCTCACACATCTCACTCCAGGCACACAGTACAAGGTGTGTGTAGACATCCACAACATCAACAGTAAACACAATACCAAGTGTGTCAATGTAACAACAAAAGGATTAGTGCAGCCTGCCAAGGATATTGAGAAGTGGGATATGACAGTGATCACCATGTTGGGCATGCTTCTTACCATCATCTTAGTGGCTTGCCTGCTGATTTGCATGTTTCTGAAAAAGTACCAATATTATACGGCACTTAGGAGATGCCCGTCCAAAACTGCATTGATACCTGAAGCTGGAACGCAGTCTACATTTACAAGAGTCTGGGTTTCTGGGAATGGGATGCCAGCTGCTGTGGAAGTGAAAGCTACTGTCATAAACATCTTGGACAATTCCTACTAAGCAGTTCATTCAGAGAACTGCAAAAACATTTTTACAGCCCAACAAGGCAAGAAAGGAAACCATGCCATTTCAAATGTTTGCCTTGACAAACAGCAAACTATTCAAATGGAAGAGATGTCTTCACATTTAACCAGCGCTATATCCCCTTTTATGACCTGTCTCATGTGGCAGTGGAAATGGAAATGAGGCCTCAAGGAAGAGGAAAACAAAGACACTCTGATAAAACATGGATTGCTATAATTCTGGTCATTCACTGAGTGCAGAAGGTAGACAAAACAAAGGATGGTGGTATTTTGTATACAGTAATGACTGTTAATTATGTAAACAGTAGTGAAGCAGTCCTCGTGGTGAAGCAATACCGCCTGTGCTGTACAACATCCATAGACGGGTTAGAGCGGCCAACTGTTTGTAAAGGGGAACATCTAGTAGAATAGAAAATTATAGTGACTATGGTGTAAATTTTTGATGAAATATATCTTTTTTCTATTTAATAGAAAATTTTGACTACATGGCTACTATTGTTATATTCTATCCAAAAATGTAACAGATCTCTGTGCAGTAGCCAGGCATTAAACCAGTGTGAATTAACTACAGTATATAAGTAACTTGCATAATGACACCACACATTTGTTGAATAAAATGTTGTACATGGTAACAAATAGATTTAAGATACATTAAGATATACAATCTTATCAGGATTCAGTGTTAACAAATACAGAGTGCATACCAGTAACTGAACATCTGAAAAAAATATCTGCCAAAAGAAATCTGTAAAGGTTGATTATGCCAGGGTAAGTGCCTACTCCAGAACATTTGTAAACCAGGAAAATGTCAGAATGCTACTCATAATGGTTTCATGTCAGATCAGAAGACAGATGACTGCACCCTCACATGCCAATCTCAAACCATCATTGGAAAAATCTCAGTGCTTTGAGCATTCATATGGTTCAAAAGCATTGCGTTCTTGCTTTTGGTGTTTGAAAGCCATTTTTATATTGACTGTGCTGTCTGTGATATCTAAGCACACTAGTCAACAAGACTGTGCAAAGAAGAAAAAATAATGAATAAATATCAACGTCTTTTTGGATCAGGATGTTTCCTGCTCTGCTTTCTTTTAAATTATGTGCAGGGCTCTCTACACTCTTTGACCGCATTAAGCATTTGTATCATTATTTATCTTCAGCATATGTATCATTAGCAGGTCTGAAAAAAAAATTTTGTTAGAAAAGTTTATTCATGATGCACCTGCAGGAGGCTCGTGTTCCTGTACTCAGGAGCCAAGATTTTAAATTTTGAAAAGACTTAATTTTCTTTAAATTTTTAATTTTAAACTTTACTTTTAATTTTACTTTTTACACACTTAAGATCAGTGGCAGCTCATCCATAGTGGCAGGTGGAGTGTTCCACAAATTGTAATTTTCATGAAGACTCAACTCTATTTTGAAATTAACTGAAATATTAGTTGTATCTTTTGAGTCACCTGTAATTAAAATGATGCAATTTGACAGTAATATGCCAGTGTTGCATGGAATTACTTTTTTCTATATGTTGTACAATCATGGGCAGTGTCTTCACTGCTCCACTTAACTTCCACAATTTTTTGTTTCTTCTATTGTTTAAAAATGGAATTACAATGGGCAAAATAGATGGACAGGTGGCACAGTGTCATAGTGGTTATCTCATCCGCCTCAAAGAAAAAAGGTTGTTGGTTCGAGTCCCGGGCTCAGGCATTTTTTGTGTGGAGTTTACATGTCCTCCCCATCTTTGCATGGGTTTCCTTTGGATACTCCGGTTTCCTCACACAGTCCAAAGACATGCACATTAGGATTATTGGCTGTTTCAGATTTGCCCCTGAATGTGAATTTAAGTCTAAATGGCCGTGTGTGTTGGCCCTAGGATGGACAGGTGAGCTGTTCAGGGTGTACCCCGTCTTTGCCCAGTGTTGGCTGAGATAGACTCCAGCCTCCATAGGATTTGGCATATGAGTGAGTGAGTAAGAAACCTAGTAGGCCATTGAAGAACAAATCATTGGCCCATGCCATGTTTCAATATTGGACTAATTTGAAAATACTATGAATATAAATATAGAAAAATTCTTCTCTTTATGCCCAGTATATTAATTTTTTGTGCTACTTTTTATTTTACAAAGATTGTAAGATGAAGTTTACTGAAGGCTGCCAATCTTGGATGATATTATTATAAATTATCTAGTACATACATCTTTCACCTAGGAAATAATCCAGTAATATTTTTCAAATAATGCAACTATTCTTTGAAATATTTATAGAGTGGCAGTCATTTCACAATCATTATAATGTTTCTGCTGGCCTTTTATTAAAGCAGCTGATGGTGATAATTATGAACAAATATGGTACCAACGGGGAGCCATTTCCCAAATAACCTGTGAAATCCCTACAATGGTTTCTCATACTCCATGTGGCAGTTATTCTCGAGTCCAAAATAACCAACATTCCACCGAAAGGGGAGTTGAATTTCAGTGGTGGTTCTACATGTGATTATAATATTGTATGGACTGTAACTCGTGTACCAGTGTCCTTTGATGACCTCAGAAGACATGCTTATGCTTTTTTGTTTTAAGCATCAAAATGTCTGCGCCTAACCTAAAAATCACAAAACATGATGAATGATTGTCAGGGACAGACTGACACAAAGGATTTATCAGAAGGTTGTGCTCATACATCATTGAGTCTTTTAGCAGTTCAGGCATGGCTTTTAGAGGCAGGCTATCTGTCAAAGACAAAGCATGGCTAAAATATACCCCAACCCTCCTCAGCCAGTGTCCATGTAGACACGAACCCTCACATCTCTTCCCTGCCTTTTTAACACCCACAAAGTTGTCTTTATTATCGGAGCATGAAAATACAGTACTTGAGATGTCCTTCGATGCCTATTATTGGGCCACACTTAAATTGACTCATAAAAAGTCACTCCATTTTAGGTGCACCATTTTAGATCTGACTTCTTTTTTCTTCTTCATTAATTTAATGTCTCCTACATGCCTTCTCATATTTTCTATGTCCAATAACGTGGTGTCACATATTCAGTCAAAATATTTATTTATTTTTTGCTAAAAAATAAAACAGGAGAACGCATATGTTTATAGGACAATGATCAATGAAAGGTGAAATGATGCACATCCTGAATTCCTGTTAAACCACATAAATTAGCCAATGGTTATAATTGTTATTTATTAATAAACATTGTCATGCTTTTTAACTCTTAATACGGTAGTTATATTAATTTACATTATATAAACACCCCAATTACATGTGAAAACGTGTAAATACAGACAGGTGTATTACTTGGATTTATAAAGTGCTCATGCATTGAATTTAAATTATATGATTAAAATGGAAAGTGCTTAGTTATGTATAGATAAAATTGTATAATAAGTATTCCCTGAAAAGAAGGAGACAGGTTGTGAAGGTAAATATGCCTGTGCTTGTCAGAAAGAGAGATTTTTGCTTATATTCCTCATTGTATCTGCCTCATCTATATTAATAACAATCACTGTCCTTTTCTTCTTTATCAAGAAAGACAGTAAAGCAGGGAATGACAGAAACACAATTTATTCCACCAGTTATACATTGTCCTTTCAAAATACAAACGTTGCCTCTTTATTAGGTACACCGTTATAGACAGCATATGAGCAGGAATACAATATTCTGTACAGCATCCATCTAGAAACTGATGTAAATATACTGAAGAAGCCGAAATATTCAAATGTCATGTGATTTAAACATCTTCAAAGAGGCACTACTTGTGCTTCTAGCCTTATCATTGACATTCTCAGACATTAGTATAAAAAGAGGGCTGCGGATGACTCCTCAGGGTGCTCTTTTTGCTAATTGGCACATGGATTGCTGAATGGATCATTGCTTTCATGATCATTGATTGATTCCCGTAGTCTTTGTTTCTAAGCACAGGTCTTTGTAACCCAAAGTTCATCAAGACAGCCGAAGAATATAATCAATGGAAGGGCTAATGAGATATCCAAACATGTGAATGCACTCTGAAAAGGGTGGGAGAGAGAAGAAGTGAAAGAAATTTGTAAATAAAGGGAAAATATCCCATTCTATGTTTAGCTACCTTTTTTCTTCTTGTCTTTGTGTGTGCTAGAAAAAAAAATAACCCAAGCTTATTGATGTTGCGCATATTTTATGTGAGATCCAATCAGACTGTTCACAGACTGTTTAATTTCACAGAATATAAACTAGGGGTTTTTTGAGGAAGGCTGCTTTTTAATAATGGCTTTAAAAACATCAAGAGCTTTTATGTTGATCATTGAATCTGTATTTTTTAACAGAGTAATAAAAAGTGCTAATATGCAGGGATGAAGCTTTTAATTGCTCAACAGAAAAAAGAAATGTGTGGAATTGCTTGACCTAACAAGTAATTTATTCCTTCATCTTCAGTAATTGCTTTATCCTGTTCAGGATCACGGTGACATCAGTGTCAGCACTCTCATAGTCCAGACATGATTCTTCAAACTTATAGAACTGGGCCAGAACGTGTATTGTTTATAACAACTAAAAGTGGTAATAGTGTCAGTTACATTGATTTTATAGGCATTTTTAGTCTCTTGAGCAATCAATACCAAAAGGGTCACAAATAAAGGTTTTTAATTTGCTAGGTTTTTTTAAGTAGTAAATTTTTTAACTGCTCAAGGTTATAAAAACTTTGAAAGTACACATGTCCAAAACAATAAAATTTCTTAAAAAACTATCAGTGTTAATAGTGGTAAGATTTCAAAATTTAAACCAGTTGGATTTTTTAATTAAATATTCATCACATTATTATAATACAATATTAAAAAGTAAAGTTCAACTGGAGTTTAAAAAAAAAAAGAGTTCGGAGTGGACACTTTTGAACAGACACATTCACATGCTTGTGTAATCAACATTTTGAAATCTGGTTCAGGTATGTTTTGCTCTAAAGTTACATGTCTAGATGTACTGTGTAAAAAGTTCATCTGACTGAGAAAAGATACATTTCTTATCACAAGAGATAGAAATGTTGGAGTGGACATTTTGGATGGACACTTCCTCGTACGTATTCAGAACTGCCCTGTGCGGAACAAATCCGGGATATTGCCACAAATGAAGGATTTAGTTAAATTATATGTGCTTATCTGCCCTGTGATGGCCTGGCGAGCATCCAGGGTGTACTCTGCCCTCGTCAGAGTATCAGAGTCGGCTGAGATGGGCGCCAGCCTCCCCGCGACCCTAATTAGGGTCAACCGGTTCAGAAAATGAATGAATGAATATGTGCTTATCTAATTTTGAATGGAAAAATTTTCATAACAAACCTCTTCCTTTGAAAATTATTTCAGTTGTAATCCTGATAAGTGGGGAAACTTAAATTTGTCCAAAATTTAAATTTCATGTATATTTTTACGACAAGCTAATACTTTTTGTTCATGCTATTGTGTATTTATTCATATATGAAATTTTATATAATATGTACAGATTTTGGAACAATAACCCTCATTTTATGTATCTCCATATATCTATATATATATTTATTTATTTATTTATATTTTTGTATTTAAGTTTAAACTACAATAATGTAGATAACAGCGTGTTCAGGAATTGGGACAAAAATTTATATAAGATGTTTCACCTTTATATTTAATAAAAGTGGCAAGGTGGATCTGTGGTTAGCACCGCCACCTTCTTACAAGATACTTTTGTGTTCCAGTCTGAAGGCTAAAAGAGGCCTTTCTTTATGGAGTTTTCATGTTCTCCTGATGCCTTCCCATGTTTCCTCTGAGTGGCCAGTCCAAAGACATGCATATTTGGTCAATTGGCTACTCTAAATTACCTATTTTAAATTAAATTTTAAATGGTTGTTAGACTGTATTATCCTAGCAATAGATGGGCAAATTTATAACCTATAATTTGGAAGACTGTTCTTTTTCTGTGCATGTTACCCTGTGATGGACTGGTGAGCTGTTTAGGGTGCACCCTGCCTTTGCTCAGTGTAAACTGAGACAGGCTCCAGCCTTCCCATGACCATAATAGGATTAAGTGTTTCGGTAAATGAATGGTCTTTTTGTTATATAAAAATTATATTATATATTGTGTATCCACTAATCTGATGTTTCCTAATGGAAAAATAAACCCTGAAAAACTTGCATATCCATCCTTATAATTAACATCCAAATCCAAATTTATTTATAAATCACACATTAATTATGAAATTCTTAGTTGACACTATAAGTTTTAAGATTAATTAAGATTATTTTCCTGATATGGCTGTTAACCATTATTTTTGAGATCATTTACATTTATTCTTCCCATTCTTATCTTCTGTTGTGATGTCAGAGCACCAGATAACCACCAAAGTTCTCAGTCAAATTATGAAACTCCAGTGCCAACTATCTAATTATCGCTATGCACATTACAATTATTTCATTCCGGGGCCAATTTCAGCTATGGGTGAGGGCAGAGTACACCTTCGACAGCTCGCTAGGCCATCGCAGGGCAGAAACACCCTAACAGCAATGCAGCCTTCTCTTTTCAAAAGTCAGCAATGGTTCTTTTACATGCCTCTAACCATAGACAGTGAGGGACATGGCTGGCCTTTAATAACTCAGTTAGCTGCACTATGGGGGACAGCAGTGACAACCCGTCGATAGTGGGGCTTGAACCCCAACCTTGGGATCAGTAATCCAGCACCCTACCACCAGGCCACCATTGCCCCTACAAATGTTTCAATATAAGCATATTTAATTTGTTTCAGCTGGAATTTTCGTTTGACATCTGTACTGCACAGATTCAGTAGTACACTGTTGCAAGTGAACATTTGGCATGCAGAGATTGGATATGCCATATTCCTTCACTTCATTACACGCTTCCTTGCAAGCTGCAATAATAACTGGCTTTGAAGCAAAAAAAAGTGTTTGATGTTCATTATCCTTGAGGTTGATTTCTGCATCCATTTCACCCCCTTTCCACTTGTCTCTGCCTTCCCAGCTGCTTCCTCTCACCCAAGATAAGACAAATCACCCAAATTAAACCAGATCACTGCAAAAATAATCCACAATTTCATATTGATGATAATAGCATTTAACATTAATTATCAAGTTAAATTACTTTGCAATTCAAATGAGCAGAGCAGTTAGTTAACGTTCCTAACTGGCAACTAGGCACAGCAATTTGCTCACATGCTAATCTGTGGCTCCAAAGCGACAGTGGTAATCAATCCATGAATGTTAAACTGATACAAATAGAAAATGATGTGTGTAGTTCAATCATGTGAATGACAGTGTAAGAATCAGTGATTAAAAGAACCAGTGGATGTGAAACTTCACCAAATCAACTACTAATGGCGTTATCCGATCCCAAGCCGGCTACTCTGTGCTGAACTTCTGAACACCACTGTTGTGGACTTGAACTCACTGTCATTTGCCAGAGTGTCTCAATTACACTAAAGGAGTGTGCTATTGGCTCTGACTGCTTTGAGCCAGGAAGAACAGTGGTGATAACGAGAGCTGTCTGACTTTCTCTAGCAGGCCATTAGCTAGAAGTGAAGCAGGCTAAGTTGAACGGACATGGAACCCTACATTTCAACTGGCACCATCATTAAAAGAAAACTACAGCTGACAACTTGAGAGCCATTTTAGACTTTGAGTGAATACAGTAATATACACCAACTTAGAGCTAGTTGACGAAATAGTACACTTCTTTTCCTAGAAATTTCAGCATGTGTTAAGAGAATGATGGTAGGTAAGCAAAGATGCAGCTGAAGCTTGTTACTATGAAGACATGAAGATCAATGGGCAGATCTATTAGGAACATGCTCAGTTCTTCAGCTCCAGTAAAAATATTCACTCTAAAAGTTGCTCTGCAATTTTCTTATTGACACAAAATGCAAGAAGTTAAATACAGGTCAGGTGCCATTTATATAATTTTGACCTTAAGGCACTATTGCAAGGCTATAATGTTGGCAATTTTTTAATTCACTCACCATTTGCTAATGTAAGAGCTCAAGCATCAAATACCATCATGATATATTAACACAAATCTAAATGCCATTAATTAATTACCAGTACATCTATCATGCAATATTGTGCAGAAAACACACTGTCACAGGCTATTTTTAAAAAAGTGTCCCTCCCCTTCCCAGGAAATACATATGCACACAAAGTGAGTAGAGAACCCTGAAGGCTTTTAAAGAGCCAGCTACAGCTGACAAACAGCTCTCTCAGCTGAACAAAATCAATGTTTTCATATACATTTTTCCCATCATTGTAACTGACAAATAAATACTGACGACCTCAAACAATTTCGAATCTCTTCCACAACATTGCAGATTCTCCAAGACAACAATATTAGATGTCTACTGTAGCAAGTCAAGGTTTAGGGTTTCCATTCCCATAACTTTTTTCTTGGCCAGCATATTGAAAAAGTCATATTAGTGGTCTTTTCCATAGTTAAATAAAAAAATCAGGATACTCAGATTCGAAATATTGCTATTTTAGGTCTTTTTTACTTAAATGTTAATAAATAGAACAACAACAACAAAAACACCCATTAAACTGCAACATTAAACTTTTCAAAAAAAAAAAAAAAATATATATATATATATTTTTTTT
>JBCNYG010000022.1:12334561-12345315 GCA_039654305.1 Porochilus rendahli | reverse complement strand
CTGAACCGCTTATTCCTAATTAGGGTCGCGGGGAGGCTGGCGCCCATCTCAGCCGACTCTGGGCGAGGGCGGGGTATGCCCTGTACAGCTCGCCAGGCCATCACAGGGCAGTATTGTAATCTATGGTTGTTAATTTTGGTGTCACTGTAGTATTCGCATACAGTCATATCAATAAGTCATGCAAGATGGTCCAGGGTTCAAGTCATGGGCTTGGCGAAATCGCAAGTGTTAACACAGCGTTATTATGTCATAGCCGCATATGTTTGCCGGGTAGTTATAGCTGTTGGAATAGTGTATTAGATTAAAGCATCAGGACCTACAAGTTATGTTCAGAGTTACAGTCCAGTTACCCTGTCTAGAAATAAGAGGTGCTGTGGTTATGGAAAGACCTGGCAACGTACTCTGCAAAAGACACTCTAACTTAAATTATAGCATAAGCAAATATTCTCAGGTTTCATGGATATACAGCAGTCTAATACTGGAGCCATTGGACTAGAGACAAATGAAATGGAGGTTAGACGTAAAATATACAGAGAAAAAGGCTGGTAAAGCAGGTAATGCCCAAACTTTAAAAGTGGTACATTCCAGCAGTGCTACACTCGGACTATTATTCCCAGCAATACAGTGAGAGCGTTTCATTCAGGTTTTTTAACATTTTGATACATTTTCTGGAGCCTGCTTCCTCCATTTAAAACTCGATAAGTAATCACTGTTTGGTATTAAAAATATAAGACCCACCAATATCATTGTGTAACTTAAAAGTGGCACATGGCCGGGAAACACAAACCACTTTCACACATGCTTGTCTTCCGACTTTCTCTTTTCTTTTAACCCGGTGATCTTTTCCTACACGCACTGCTGGAGTCTTTTAAAACCAAAATACTGCTGGAACAGCATCTCCCTTGAGTTTATTTCTGTTTAGACCACATTAATTCCATAGCCAGGTCCTGAGGGCATTCATCTTGTTCATTGTGATTGTGATTTGGCTCGAAATTCCGGATATCACCAACATCAGTACATTTGAGCTTCAACCTCCTTTGGAAAACTGAAGTAAAGAACATCTTCATTTCTTCCGGAATGGTTTGAACAAGCAAAAAAACATAAAATGAGGCATTGCCAGAAGTACACCCTGGACACCTCGCCAGACCATCACAGAGCGAACACACATACAACCATTCGCACTCACACCCAGGCCTGGGGGTCATATCCCATGATGGTATTTATTTGCCTCCCCAAAAGCCAAACTGCACTCCCTGAATAATGCATACATGGACAAGCCAATGCTTTGTGTCACTTTGAATTACTGTCACTTGAGTTTCTTGAGCGATACACAATGTATGCTTCATAGAAAAACAGCAGGAAAGAAAATTGTTAAGGTGTGTGTGTGCATGTGGTATATGTGACGTGTTGATCTCAGGACAGCAGTGGGTGGTTTTGCATTTTGCTACCAAATAGAGCGTCTCCCCCTTCACCGGGGGCTGAGAAATGCAGGGCGAAATCACTTAATGAGGCATGAAAGCAGGGTGGGCTCCTGTCGCGCAATTACCCTTCCCCAGGTACCAGCAGCTGCAGGCTGACTTAATGGAGTAGGTGATCTACAGCCTGAATTGTGATGACAGAGTGATTACAAGCTCTATGCCACACCACTGTGCTCTTCACAGGGCTTGGATAGCTACAAAACCAGCCAATATAAGGATTAAAAAGTCAGAAACAAAAGGTGGGATGCATATAATTGAGTAATTCCCTAGTGTGTGCATTTTCTTCATCTTTTGCTATTAAAAAACGTCTTGACTACCGGACCAATGGTGACACATATTGAACATACTGGGTTTAATTGCTCTCCATGCTGCTTATTCTATAGGGAATGGTGATGGAAATGATTGGGTTGTGCTTCCTAGGTTGGTGGCAAGCAGCACCTGCTGAGTCACTTAGGAGTAAAATTACTGTCAATAAATAAACTCATGCTTCCATTTGACCTTTTGTAACTGCACTGATTCTACAACTAAGCCTCATTCAGACCGGGACCAAATCAGCAGTGAGAGGCAATCTGAGTTACAACAGGGACAGCTAAAGTTCCTGTTTTTAATGACCATATCCCAGGCTCTCATCACTCACACTATCCTCACATCAACTAGTGTGTACACTAACCTCTCAAGGAGAAATCAATAGCAGGGATGCCTCCTGTCCCTTTATAAGGAAAAAGAAAAAAGAGAAGGAGACAGCACTTGCACTAGCAAATTTTAGACATTACTTAACATAGCTTAGCTTAGCTTGACATGCCCTTAAAGTGAAAGGGCCTGGCAAAAATGTGTTTAAAGTATTATTAAGAATTTTCACTTGATATTTTCTTGATAAAGTTTTATGGGTTTAAACTTACCACTGTTAGCAGCTGCTCAATATACAGTAGATGGGGCACTAGTTCATCACAGGGCACCATGGACATTTTGAGCAACCAATCCTATCAGAAAACTTTTTTGTGGGAAATAGCAGAAATACAGGGACAAGTGAAATGTTACACTGCCAGTGCTAGATTGAAGTGAGGACCTGGGACGTCTGATCTAATGATAATGTCTATATAACTTAGAGTTACTTGAATTTGCAGAGTGCGTAACAATCAAACATTATAAATATCACACTCATTTCAGTGTCCCTATCAAAATCTAGCTTTAAGTTTCTGCCCTCTTGCAAAGGAATGAATTAGGCTTGTGAGTTCATGTTCATCCACAATGATTGCACTCAAGCTGTGCAGTGTTAACCTGCTGATGAAATAAACCAGACTCCTATAAAATGAAATTAATCTAGCATCGCTCTTAATGTTGATAGCAGTTATAGCTCTCACTGTTGCTTGCACTCATTAACTGGTGTCTGTGAAATTAGTTTTGTTTTTTTGTTTTTACACAGGACATAGGTTTCTTCAGATTTGTACAATGGTATTGCATTTACTCATATCCAACCAAGCACTTGTACTTGGACTAATCTCAGTGCCAGAGAATCATCATTACACAATAGTATTTGCAGATGTATTGCAATGCGCCAGCATTTCCTGAATGAATACACTCAGTTTTTTCAATAGCAACTCAAAGATTGCAATAAAGGAATAGTATATGAAATGAAATAGAAGAACTCGGTGCAGTGCATTTCTTGATATGCCTCCATGATATACCTTTTTCCTAAGTGCTTGCACTGTGATCCTTTTCTTTGACCTATGTCCATAAAAGCTCTTCTAGTTCATGAGCATTTAGTAGTGACAAAACTGGCGTTCAGCCTGAGAGTGTACAAAATATTTTTTAAGGTGACCTCATGTTGTCTTGGCCTTTGATGTAGACCATAGAACCTGTACCAGTTCATGGGCCTATAGTAGTAAGTAACTGGTGAGAGTTTGATCAAAATCGGTTAAGGGATTCAGAAGATAGAGTGCCCACAAAGAAGTTCAGATGGACAGACAGACACATGGCAAGGGCAAAAATATAATCCCTCTGCCACCTTCATGGTTTCACTTCACTGATATTTTTGCATTCCTATCAATAGAGGAAGATTAAATATATTTTTTTATGTTTTTCAGTTGGCCAAAAAGAACACGTGTATTATGTAGCTTAATATCACTCAGTGTTTTCCAATTTTTCCCTAATGTTCATTCAGCAATGATAAAATAACCCCCCAAAAACAGTGTATTCAGTAAAATGGAACAAAGATCTGCAGCACAAAAGCTGGCAGGGTTGAATTAATCATGTCTCCTGTGCACGCAGGCTCCACTGGGAAATGCAGCTCCAGATCTGTGTGCTCTCTGAACTTGGTGCTCTCTCAAAAAAAGGGATTAAGTACTAAACCCTACCCATTTCCCCACAAACACTCCTTTGAACTGAACCATAAATGTGCATGAATTGTAGTCTCACCACTTCTAACCACTTTTCCTTTAAATCAAGCTTTTAAGAAAAGCATAGCTGTGCATGCAAGCAGGAGTTAATTACAGGTTTTAGTACTGACAATACAAGCAGGGGGAGGGCAGGATGAGGAGCCGAGAACTCCTCTGCTGTAAAGCCATCATGGTGTCCTTGGCCCCTAAAGTGGTGTGTGTGTGTGTGTGTGAGTGTGTGTGTGAGTGTGTGTGGTTTAGTTGGAGCTGAATGGCTGGGATGGTGGGATACTTTGAGGAGAACAGGTCAAAAGAAATCTTTTCCAATTATAGAAACCTTTTCTTCCAATCATAGGGCTAAGCAGACATGCAGTCAGGATTAAATTTTTGTAGATCTATGTGTGAAAATTAGGACTCGTTTCTTGTTCCGACTGCAGGAATTAGTGGCATGTCTCCCAAAGGCCCTTTTTTGTCAATCTTTTGAAAAAATATTTTTGGACATTAATCGGAAATATCCACATAAATGCGTGAACCCCCACCCAAATGCACACATAAACATGTTAAAGAAAATGTTTCTAGCATGTTTTAGTCTTTTGTGTGAAAAATAAAACAGGGATCAGGGTAAATAGATTTCCTTAATCCTCACTGAGAAGGCAAAGACTGCTTGACACTGATTGCATTCTTGGTACAGTTGACAAGGACATCATCCTCTTGCCCTGGGAAAACAGAAAGCAGCCTTCAGAGACATCCGATAACAACAATTAATCCAGTACATCAGGTGCCAGATGCCTTTTTACCAGTCTTTGCTAATGATGGCACAACCCACAAAAATAGAAATCGCAAAGGACTCATTCACGTGGTGGAGCTCAGTGTTTTGATTTTGTGTTCACCTGACCAAAAAGATCAAAAGAGGTATAGCTTTGTGAATGTCAAAACCCCACCTCGTTGTTTGCATTGCTTCAGCTCTTAAACAAGACAAAAAATTCTCTGTTTTGAACATGAAACCGAACGAGGAGTATTAAAAGGCAAAACAAACAAACAAACAAAATTATGGCAACATGTCAGAGCTCCATTAAAATACTAGTTAACAGAAAGCAAGCAATTTAGTCAGCGGTGCAGTGGAGGGTAAACACACGTGAACCTAATTTTAATTATAAAGCACACACACACACACACACACACACACACACACACACACACACACACGCACACACACAAAAAGAAAAAGTTAGGTCTACGCATTTATATGCATCAAATTTCAACTTTTAATATTTACAGAATACAAGTGGGCCAATACATAATTTGGTAAATTTAAAGATGAAGTAAAAAATTACCAACATATCTGGCAACCCTGTCTCTGAATCAAATTTATACATTTATATTAAAAAAGGTGGGTTGTTGAGTTCAATATGCTGTACATAGCCGCATTGGGAAATGCTGAACAACACTTTTTAATTTTGACAAGCAAGAAGTAGGCCTGGTGAGTAATGTCCCATGTTTCTGGGATATTTTACTTCTGATTAACCTAATATGAAACTATGTAACATTAGTCATACAAGCTGTGACCAGCCAACTTACAGACTAAATGTTTTCATACAGAAGGGCACTGCAACTTTAAAACGTACAACAGCTCTTCCATACTTACAACACTTTCCTAGACTTTGCCTTAGAACCCGAGTAGAGTTCAACCACCGAGCACTGCATTTAGCAGAACCCATAACCAGTTTCAAACCAGTATCGACCACCATGTAACCATGACAGAATGCAACCAATGTGCTGGTTTACTTTACCATATTGCATTGGTAAACCAAATCAACAGCTGATAATGGTAATCAGTGGCAGTGTACTTCCTTCTGTTCCTCCAACTAGAGCAATTATCTTTGCCTGGGGTGCAGACAATTTACAGCTAGTGCTAGATCTGACAGACTAACAAGGATGAGGGTGCTATGCTGTAAAAATAAAGAGGTTAGATGGAAGAAAAAGTGTGTTACATATTATCAAAAGGTGCTAGACTTCCTGGATGATCAAAAGGAGAAAGCCTCTTAAGAGCTGGGGTAATTTCTTGCTTTTTTCTTTGCTCTTCACCAAGGAGCTTTTGCATCCAGTGAAAGAATTGTACCAGAAATCAACAGTGTTTGAAAGAGGTTTATAAAGATGATGCTTCTCCCCACAGAGGGTTTACCAGAGAACATTTCAAGAAAAATCACCCTGATTCTAACCTGCAATTCTCAGGGATGCTGCATAGGAGCAAATGAAATACAATTATAAAACAAAAATGAATAACCGTCAGCTTATTCTCCAGCCCAGAGTTTCTTTTCTTATGAACAGAGGTTTATGGGTATTATTTTTCTTTGCCTTTCAAAATTAAAGAGGTTCCCCAGACTCATGGGAATCGCAGGTCATGGTTCATGACTGATATTTTTCCAATGAGTTGCACTTGCCAGTTATTACAGATAAACGCTATGTTTTGGTTTTGGTTTATGTTCTCGCTAAGTACTGTGTTTATGTCATTTTTTTTGTTTGTTTGTTTGTTTTTTTATATAAAAAAAGCCCTTAAAGCAGTACTTTTTGGTATGTATAATTAGCAGCTGAAAAGAAGCACCACTTATATCATCCAATTAGCCTTCAAGACAGTTGAGTGTTTATTACTGTGAGCACTGTGTACTTTAAAGCCATTGGTTAATTCTGGGAGATTAATTAGACGACTCTAATAAAATCAATGTTGCATCGCAGGACATTAAAAAGCATGATGTCTCAGAATGTGTATAGAGGGAGTAAACCTAAGACTCCCACAGAGAAGGAAGGAAAATCGTGCGTCTTCTTAAAAATGTTTTTAACATCCACTGTGACTGCAAAGTCATCAGTCATGTCTGTTTACTTTAATATACACCATGTTCTTCAAGGACAGAACACTTGGCAAATCAGAGTGGCAGATAAAATGGGAACGTAATCTTTTTAGATTTTGGTCCAACCGAACTGTCATGCCAGAGTGATCTCAGGCTTCGAGCAAATGATTGAGATGTCAGTGTAGGTTTTTGCCATTTTTTAATGCTTGGTCACTCTACCCTGCAGTCAGCAGGTGCTATCGGAATAAATTTAGCACTGGTGTGCTTGGCATGCTCTTTGATTAATAAGAGAGAAGATCATTAATGAGGGAATTGGGAGACTGGACTATGGAATATAAGCCTTACTTTTAAAGACAATAAACTCAGCCACTGATGTACCTGCCTCTGGAATAGAACGACGAACTTCGTTCTACTGGGACGCAAGCAGGCACTCAGTTGAAACTTCAGCAATCATATGTATGAAGTTATGTTTTAATAGAACTTGTTCATCTCTTCTGAACAATCACTGCCTATTCATTATTTGTATCAAGCTCTTTCAAAGCAATAAATATTGCAATCAACAGTGCAGTGGCCTTTGATTGCATCATTTCTGGTAAACACTTCTATTTGACGAAGCAAAGAAAAGGATTCAGGACAGAGGAGCTCAGCACATGACCTTCAGATTGCTAAAAACCGATGGCTGATGAAGTGCACTGCTATGTTTCATTTACCGAACATATATAAATACAAGGGGTGTAGAGAAAAATGAAGGGGTCCATGTCTGTGCTCCCCAGTACCTTTATTCTCCAGTCCTATGTTCCCCTGGAACCTTAACCCTAACCCTGATATTCTATAAATTGCTACTGTGATGAGTATGTTTGATTTTGCTTCATCATACTTATTTTACATTAGGGATACAATCGTTGTAGCTTACTTCTATAAAGTACACAATACAATGGAAGATCCACTAATTTAATAAGGTGAACATAGGGATTGGGGAACATAGGGTCTGGGGAACATCGGGTCTGGGGAACATAGGGATTGGGGAACATAGGGATTGGGGAACATGGGGCTGATCCCAAATGAAATTAACATCGAAAAGCAGTTCAACATATGGCTGCATTATTTTACATGTGAACCAGAAACGAAAATGGTCTCTGATGCCACTGAATTTTTTTAAGGGATGCTCTCTGGTTCTCTTGTGTGTGTGTGTGTGTGTGTGTGTGTGTGTGTGTTCTGACCTGCTTTGAGCAGAACGATCTGGTCGTTCTGGCACAGCTCCATAAAGCCGGAGATGCGCTTGGCGAACTCCACCACATACTGGATGGCGTTAGTGAGTTGCACCACACACTGCTGCCACATCACTTCTATCGGCTGGACAGGAACCAACACAGAGTGTGAGTGTGTGTGTGTGTGTGTGTGTGTGTGTGTATGCCAGTCATGATTTATACCATTTTATTAAGTGTGTAAATGTAAATGTCATTTCAGAGGAGGTTATAACTACAGAACTACAAGGTTATAAACTTGGCGCACTGTGCTTGATTGATTGATTGAATGATTGATTGATTTGAGGTTTTAGGGGAACGATTACCTTGATCTGATATGCGCGAGTCTCCTCGGCTGTGTACAGGTTCCACACAAGCCGTTTCAGTTCCTCTGTACTGTACTGACTCGTCTCGACATGTGACTTCACCACACTCTGAGTGATGCGTTCTGCAAAACAGCATAAGCAGTGCTGGGAGTTTTTAAATTAGTTTCATAAAACTGCAATATACATAAAATCCATAAAACTATCAATATCACTACCAATATCCTTTATCACAATGCTGTTGAGTGGTTCTGATTGGCTAAAACATATTGATAGATTAGTAAAACAGCAGTTTCAGGATCATGTGCACATTCTGCAATATTATGGTTTCTATAGTAACGGCTCATTGACCGGGACACGTATGATGATGAGGTTCCTGTATGGAGTCTCACTCATCTTCAGGACCGAGGAGTTTACGATTTCTGGGTTCCCTGTAGCACACCAGAACAATACAAAACGTCTTATCGTCAGAGCCCTGTACCCGACGGAGCAGTGAGACTGACCTGTCTCGAGCAGCGAGAAGGCGTCGTTGAGCGGCGAGTGTGTGTGTATAAGCTGGAATTCGTGTTTTAACTCCTCAGAGCTGTGCGAGGACGAGTTGCTTCCTGAACTGCTCCCTTCTCCGCTTGTTCTGTTGTTGCCCTGCAGCTCCAGGCCGCAGTACTCGTCCTCTGGGGTCAAGGGCAGGTCAAACAGCAGGCTGCCGATGTCGTCGAGGTCGCTGAGGGCCGTGCTGGAGCTGCGGCTGCAGGTCCGCGTGTGTCCATCATGGCTGTTTTCTCCAGACTCCTCCCCGACCCTGCTGGAGGACATGACGCTGCTGCTGTCGCACTCCTGACCCTGCTGATGTTTCTGTACCTCGGCGTACAGGCTGTCCCGCTGCTTTTTAGACATGCGGCCAAACTTCACCGCTGAGAGAAAAAGCGGGAGGGTCAGAGCAAGTCTTTTAGCACAGCGTGGTGTATTCAGCTAATTTTCTAGACACGGACACTGGAGACTCCCTTTAAAACATCATAAAAATGCCACGCAAGTCGCTGAGCTTTTACAAGCTGTTACTATGGAAATGTGTACTACTGTTAGTTATAAAAAATGAACCAGCACCAATAGATCTCACCATCGCGGCTCATGCCGAGCGTCAGGCATTTCTGCAGCCGACAGTGCTGACACCGGTTCCTATTCGTCCGGTCGATCACGCAGTTCCTCTGCCTGGAACACGAGTACAAGGCGTTGTTCTGCTGACTGCGCCGGAAAAACCCCTGCAGGGGAAAAACGGCTTACGGTTTAAAACGTATTTTGTTTTTTTATTTAAACAGAATTGAAAGGTGTGTGTTTTTTCTTTTAGAATGGAATTCTAAAATGGCCGGTGATCGCTCTGAGTGACAGGGAGGCGAGTGTACGCCATCCCTTCCTCCCGCGAGAGCTCAGCTTATTGCCTCCTATGGATTCCCTGATGCATCAACCTGGATTAAAACCCACGATCTCTGAGTTGATAGTCACACACCTTGTCGATTGGCGAGTACAAATAGAAATATTAGAAAGTGGACTTGAAGATATAAATGAATATAATAACAGATTAATAGAATAGAATGTATAATGCACAGTTTATTCCATTACCTTACACCCCTCACATGTGATCACTCCATAATGGATCCCTGATGATTTGTCCCCACAGATCTTACAGGGAATCACTTCGATTTGAGCTGAGGGAGAGACAGAGACCGGGAGAGAGACAGAGAAAGGGGTGATTTGATCTCTTGTGATCTCGTACTGTATGTTTCTCACATCACCCTTCATATTCATTAAAGGAGAGATTCAACACTTTACTTAATGTTCCAGTTTCATCTGCAGTTTAAAATCGATAACAATTTCATTTCTTCACTCATGGAAGCATTTCACATCCAGTTCTATTCTTCATCACAATGATTAAAATATCATATGTACTTAAACGTAATTATAGGGGAGGGCGGCACAGTGGTGTAGTGGTTAGCACGTCTGCCTCACAGCAAGAGGGTCCTGGGTTCGGATCCTAGGTGTGCCATGGTGTTCCTTCTAAGGTGAGAGATTTAGGTTAGAGTTAAAGATGGGTTTGTGGGTTTTTTTTGGGGGGGTTTGGCATTTTCCACTTTGAGAAAGATCACAACCTACCATATATCCCTTACTGGATCCAACCAGCCCACCCACACATCCATCCACACGTCTAACCGCAAATTCATCCACACATCCATCCACTAATCCATCCATCCACCCACACGTCCAACCAGCCCACCCACACATCCATCCACACGTCTAACCGCAAATTCATCCACCCATCAACCCACACATCCATCAACTCACACATCCATCCATCAACCCACACATCCACCCATCAACCCACACATCCATCCATCAACCCACACATCCATCCATCAACCCACACATCCATCCATCAACCCACACATCCATCCATCAACTCACACATCCATCCATCAACCCACACATCCATCCATCA
>JBCNYG010000022.1:12241582-12253446 GCA_039654305.1 Porochilus rendahli | reverse complement strand
TTTTGTAGAGATGTGGTGGTTCTGCCAAAATGTGAACATAAACACAAACACACACGCGCACTCTCTCTCTCTCTCTCTCTCTCTCTCTCTCTCTCTCTCTCTCTCTCTCTCTCTCGCTCCCTCTCATACACATATACACACCATTGATGTGGTATTGCACAAGAAATTAAACTAATTTAAAGAAAGAACATGCAAATAATTTCTCATGTGTCTTATGTTAGTAATGCTGCTCTGAAAAAGAAACACCAACATTTCTGTGCAATATTCATGTACAATATAAAATGCAGATTCAAAGCATTAAAGGGTAGATATAAAATTAGATATTATAATGAAAAAAGTGAAGCAAATAAAGAAAATTTTAACTTTGGGTGTGCATTCAGACTAGTACAGGAAATAACCGTGCTATGCTAATGTTTTAAGAAACTATAGCAGAAAAGCTGTTTATAACTCTTTTGAGCCTAACTTCTAAAGACACTGGATTCACTTTGATATGTCATACATCACAGTTTCTTAGTTCACTTTATTCATTTATCACTTAGCTGCCTCTAACAATCTATAACATCAAGTTTATTAGTTTTTGTTTTCATTTTTCAACCTAAATCCACAGTGACTAAACGTAATTTATATTGATTTAATGTCAGTGTACAACAGGACTATCAGATAGTAAAGCGACATATCAAAGCAGCAGTAGTGAAGCTCATACCATGTACCCTTTTTTTTTTTAATTTGACATGTTTTCTTAGGTGGTCTCAAGTAGTTTTGCTTTGCTATTATGGCCGGTGGCCTATAGCTATAGGATGCTAAAGGAAATGTAGCTGCAAAAGAAGTTAACAGAGGATATTAAGGGGCCTTCAGGGTGACATTTAGTATGACATCAAGAATTTAGAACAGTGACCTTCGATACAGTACAGTGTGAATCACCTTATTGGAGCAATGACTAACATCACCACATCTCTGTCACATGTGCCTGGGGTATCTTTCATCCCTTAATCTTACAGTGTATACTAGAAATTAAAGAGGAACCATTTCAAAAAAGGGAATCAACAACATGATCTTTCACTAGCATCACTACACTGCGTAGCAAGCATATCACACCACAGAGAGGAATAACAGATTTTTATTTAATAAAGCACAGTATATGTACAGAAGGTAATCATATACAATGGGTACAATTGGTTTGATTTAATAAAGTGTCACTTATTTCATTCACTCATACATTAAATAACCACTTTATGGTACTGACAGTCACAGTGGATCCTGAGCTCATCCTGGGAACACTGGGCATGAGAATACAGCCTAAGTGGAACACCAGTCCATCACACACAGTAACCCAGGGACAATTTTGCATTGTGTGTTTCTGGTAAGTTAGATATACCTGCAGGGCCTAGAAAATATCTGTATGGACACCAGGAGGGCATACTCAGATACCCTGGAGCTGAGAGATGGAATACTACAGTCCTGTGGTCAGTTTCATGATTTTTAATGAAAAGGATTGTTCAGTTTCTATGAAAACCAAAAAAACTTTAGGTACAACCAGGCCACTTGTGAAGAAATGTAAAAAATTGATCTTCAGCTTTGTCCATATCTATTTTGAGTAGTTTGGAGGGAAATATTGTGAATCAGGTTCTTTGTTTCTTTTTTTTTAATGTTAGAAATTTTTCAATGTGCTCACCATTGTACAAGAAAAAGAGCACTTCAAAAATCATTTAATCTTTGTCCACATCAGGAATAGTTTTTTGTTGACATTTTTACATGTTGTGAGCAGCGGGTAGTAATGACAGTGGCGCAGAAAACATTGTGCTGTGAAGATGGGCGTGAAAAAGGCTTGTCACAGTGCTTATCAATGCTGCCTTGTATCTCTGTACTATTTGATTACCACTTTTGATGGATTCTGTGCTGCAGATACAGATTATTTGCAAGAATAAAGAGGAAGAATGGGTTGGGAAATAGTTTGGTAGAGACTACGCAGAGGGACGATTGAAGAAGAAATGCTTCACTTGCATCCAAAACAAATTCTGTCATCCTGATCCGGCACAGGGTTTCAATCATAGGCACACAATGTCCTGCACGTCCTGCAGACATCTAGTGACTATTTCACGTCTACTTGACAGAACCACCTTCTGTGTGTACAGTGGCTTGCAAAAGTATTCACCCTGTTTGGCATTTTCCTATTTTGTTGCCTTATATACAGTATTTAAATTTTTTTTTTTTTCTCAGATTTTGTGTAATGGACCTACACAAAATTTTCTATGAATTCCCAAAATAAGACTTGGTGCTACCAATTTCCTTCAGACTTCAGGTAATTATTTCATTGAGGTCAAGCTATGTGCTCGCTCTCTCTCTCTCTATCTCTCTCGCTCTCTCTTTTTCTACCAAGGAACTCTCCAAACAGGTCAGGGACAAAGTTGTGGAGAGGTTGGTTTACAAAACCTTGAAAATCCCACTGAAACTATTACGTCATCACAAAATGGAACGAACATGTCACCAAAATAAACCTGCCTAGAAAGGGCCATCAAGCAAAACTCACAGACCAGGCAATACAAGGCATCAATCAGAGAGGCAACAAATACAACAAAAGTAATTCTGAAGGAGCTAGAAAGCTCCACAGTGGCGACTGGTATATCTGTCCACACTACACAGAGCTGGGTTTTATGAAAGAGTGTCAAGAAAGGAAAAAAATCCAGAAAAAGATTAGAAATCACATGTAGTGTTTGCCAAAGGTATGCGCAAGTCTCCCTAACATATAGAAGAAAGTCCTCTGGACGGATGAGACTAAAATATAGCTTTTTGGCCATCAAGGAAAATGCTGTGTCTGGTACAACCCCAACATCTTTCATCATCAATGAACACCATTCTCACAGTGAAGCACAGCGGTGGCAATGTTAGGGTGTGAGGATATTTTTCACTGACAGGGCATACTGGTAGTGCAAATATTCTATTTGCCCTTCCTCACCTGATGCTGATCTGTGCATAATTTCTTTTAATTTTACCTTTATTAAAATTTTTCATATTCCATACAATCCTTTTCTTTCTTTACTTCGGCGCTAATTGTCCGTCCCATTCTTGTGTTGTCTTTTTCTTTTTATTACTGTTGTTGCAGTGTACTGTCATGCACTCTTGTGATGCACACTTTGCACTTTGATCCTTGTTGTATGTTTATGTAGCACCTGGTCTTGGAGAAACATTGTTTCGTTTCACCATGTACTGCGTTAGCTATATGTGGTTGAAATGACAAGAAAGCTTCTTGAACTTGAACTTGAACTACTGGTCAAAATTGAGTGAATGAGGGTGGTGCTAAATACAGGAAAACTTTTGAAAGAGAAGGAACAGTTTTTCTTTGAAGAATAAGAAAAAAGATTTTTTCTGTCTTGTTTGTTTTGCAATAAACCAATTCATTCATCCGTTCATTTTCTGAACTGCTTAATCCTAATTAGGGTCATGGGAAGGCTGGCGCCCATCTCAGCCGACTCTGGCCGAGGACGGGGTACAGTCCTTAGTCTGTAGTATACGTGTTCTCCCCCGTGCTTGCATGGGTTTCCACTGGGTACTCCCACACACAGAGTGTAAAGACACAAACATACAGCTCATTGGCTGATCCACATTGCCCATAGGAGTTCATGTGATAGGTTATTTGTGTGTTGGAGCTGGGATGGACTCATGAGCTATTCAGGGTGTACTGCACCTTTGAGTTGGCTGAGGTAAGTTCCAGCCTCTCTGCAACTCTAGTCGGATAAAGCAGTTTCGCATAGGAATGAATTAAAATATTACTATTATAATAGCAACAGAAAAGGTACAAACAAAGAGTAAAGAATGAAACAAAGCATAATTTGTAATAAATATAAAGTATTTTAAAGCATATTTTAAACACTAACATATTTAAGCTAATATATTTATCACACTCTTTTTTAAAAAATAAATGACTGCTGAGAAGGTTTAGCCCATCAATCAAATTTACCATCTATATTCGGATGAGTGCATAACAAGTCCACAAGGATCCAGGATTCTGCCTTACATTAATCTTTTAATGGAATTTCCACCTTTTAAATTGGCCGAGTTCCCTCTGGATGGTCCACTACAATTGCAGGGGTCATTTGTTCATGTCCTAACGAAACATAGGATCTTCCTTTTAATGTGCATACCTGTTAAGTATGTACTGTTTCACACACTGTAATGTATTCAATTATTTAACACACTATCCTGAGTTTGCAGAAAAACAGACAGTACCATGTGACCACAGTTTAAACTTGCAGCGTGGGTCATCCTGCCTGAGAAATGTAACCCACCACATGCAACAGGAGTCAGAAAGAGCTGCACTGAATGGCATTCTCAAATTAATTCAGTGACCTACACTAATGGGAAATTCGTTTGCACATACTGAGTTTGTGTCTTTGTCTCTGTCTCTCTATTTAACAGCTGGACCTATCGACCTACTGTTCCAAATAATGCAGAAATCAAATGATCTCCGTATTACACAGCGCTCAAGATCATTTTGCAGTGCAATCAAAATGTGTTTCTCCACATGTTGTTGAAAACATTTAATTTTATTTTTGTTGATTTTATGTTTGCTCTAAAACAATAATTTACAATAAAGTATGATGAAATATTTTCATGACCCATGCCCAAATGTCACATAGTCGATAGCAGAATTGGTTTGATGTTAGATTTGGTGACTTTTTAAATTATATTTTTTAATCAAACAAACAAACAAATCAATAAAAATAAATTGTGCATCTACCATCCTCCAGTTTGCATCACAGCTGTTGGCTATACAGATTAAGAAAGCAGCTTTGGTAGACTCACCACAAGTGTGTAAACTTGCCTGACTTGTGCTTGTGCAAGCCTATCACTGACCCATGACTGAACACCATAGTTCTCAACAAGAAATCACTGGACACTGCTGTACCCACTGATCAACATTGTTCCAAGTGATCACCATACCTCCCAACAATAAACCGCTTCTCAAAATGCAATCACTGATCATTATAGATCCTAGAGACCAATCACTGATCAGCATTTATTTTAAACACTCTTCTTGACTCTGATGTCTATTTCTTAAAAAAAAAACACTACCACAGCTTATGTTTGCTGGTAGAAAATTAATTCTTCATTCATAAATTTAAGGTCGCAGGGCGGCTGATGCTCATCTCAGCCAACTCTGGGTGAGGGCCGAATACACCCTGAACAGTTCGCTAGGCCATCGCAGGGCAACACACAATTATTTAACCTCACACTTACACCTAGGGGCGATTTGGGGCTTTTCAAAATCCGGAATGCTTCTTAGTTTTGACTCTTGGAAACCTTGTTATGTAGAACCCCCAACAAAATGTTTCACAAAATCCTTCAGGAGGATAAGAACTTTTAATTTGTCCAACGATCCATTATATATATAATTTTTCCTTGAGTGTATTCATGAATATAGGTCATTGGGATGATTTTAATGACATCACAGAATGTGATTTATTCACTATGATCCTCATCCTATTTTAGCACAGCATCTGGCTCTGTATTGATGTATAGGATACAAATGAAATTGAAGGTAGAGCTTGTCTGATACAGATAAGCTTCCATCTGCCCATATAAATGATGCACAGCCTCATACAGTACTGATAACTTCAAATGGCAGTTTATTTGCCATTTCTACATCAACTTCTCTTTCTCCTTGACATGTCATCATTATTACCAAATTAACAGTTGTGTTCTGTGTTTCTGTCCTCTAAAACACATTATTACAGCTAAGCTTTTACTGTTTCCCCCCCATTATTTGAAAGCACAGTCCTTGCAGACTGAAGTAGCAAACTTACAGGAAATTATCCACAGATCTTGAGAGGAGAAGAGAGACAGGAAGCAGGCTGAGTTCAAGGTCTGTATATGGAGAGGATCAGATGTGCCGGCTCTATTCACACTCAGGGCACAAGAGGAGGGTAAGAAGGACCTGGCGAGAGCAGATTTCTCACTCCATTTGTCCTATCCTCCACTGCACTCTTTCATCTCCCATTCATACCCCGTTTGGTCTCCTGGGGCCTACTGCAGGTGTAAGTGCACCCATCTGTGGCGTTATAGATGAGCAGTCACTCGGGCAAGGTGTGCTGCATTGCAGAACCTAAACTGTGGGTCATGTGGACTAAAAGCAAATGTAAACCATTACAGTGTTGAAGCTATCAGTGTTTCCACACATTATGTAGAAAGTAAAAAGGTGAAATTGTATAGACTGAGTGACAGAAAAAGAAGAACATGGACAAATATTGCAGAAAAGAGGCAAAGTCCTAGAAAACTGAGACATTTTTTAACATCTTACTCTTCAAGCATGATGTATTTCTGAGCAATTAATTTAAGACAATCTGAAATTAAAGAGGTAGCACAGCGGCATAGTGGTTAGCACATCTGCTTCACAGCAAGAAGGTCCTGGATTCAAGTTTGGAGTTTGCATGTTCTCCTTGTGCTTGCATGAATTTTCATTCGGGTACTCTGGTTTCCTCCTACAGTCCAAAGACATGCACAGCAGGCCCCTAGGTATGGATACTGTATGAGTGTGATTGGTTGTGTGTGTTGTCCTGTGATGGTTCAGAGTGCATCCCACCATCGCCCAGTGTTAGCTGAGGTAGGCACCAACCTCCCTTTTTTATTACTAATTTTAATAGGTCTAAGCGGTTTAGAAAATGAATGAGTAAGACAGTGAGTGAAATTAAAGCTTATGTTTCATACCTCGTTAAAAAGTATTTGATAATGTACTGCATGACTCAACAGTAGCAAATTCTACCATTCTACAGTTTACTCGGGAACACATCCTTCTTCAAAAAGAAAAAGTTGTATACACTTCACCCTCAATTTCCCATACCCCTATTTTCTTGGGTTTCGGATTCATCGTACAAAATCTGGTGCCGGACATTATTTGGTGTTGCAGGACAAACGCACGTACAAGTTCGGGTATCTGGTGATGAAAGTCTGGTTCAGTTCCTCCTGTCTGGCCCTCCTGTCCGGCCTGTTCCCGTCCAAGTGGATAGATGAAAATGAAGCAACAGAGGGGCACGAAATAATGTCCGATGAGCAGATAGTGGCATCAGTGTCGGGAGAGTATAGTGAAAGTGAGGACAATGACAACAAGCCAAAACCCACATTTAAAATGAATGTGATAAAAGAATGTGCTGATACGCTCCTTAAGTTGGTGGGAAAAAAAATAATGTGTATTGAGTGTTGGATAAATACGGAGCCCCTAAAGGGACATAGCTAAAAAAGAAATAAATAAAGGTTAGGTTTCTTGTGCACACGAGAAACTATTGCGTGCGCACGAGAAAAGAGATATGGGAAAAAAGGGATTTAATTGCATTTAGCTTTGTGTTTGTGTGTGAAAATGACAGTACATGAGTTAGTTCGGCTATATTTTAAGCTGGGACTTCATTATAAGGACATTGCTGTTTTACTTGCAGGTCGTCACAGTAATGTTGTCTCTGAAAGACATTTAAAACAAATTTTGAAGTCTTGTAGTCTGTTTCGGCGCAAAGGATACATCACTTTGGACCGCGTTGTTCAGGAAAGAGAATAAATCCACCTCTGCAGCAATTCTTTGAGGTTAATGATCTTAATGCGCCTAGGAGCATACGCACAGGAAACACAACTTGCTGCGCTTAACCTAAGGTTTCTCATGCGCACGAGAAACCCATCTTTTTTTTTTCCTTCATGCCCCTTTTCCCATGTTATTATTTTTTTTATGCATGTCCCTTTAGGGGCTCCGTAGATAAGTGTTGTAAAAGTCCTGGACTGCTGCTGAATAATGGCGATTGCCAGACCGATTATGGTAAATGTCCGGGAAAGTGTGGGGACCCTAGACATTAGCGACTTTTGAGGTTCCCAGACAGCCTATCCCCCGTAATAGTCTGGGAAATCGAGGGTGAAGTGTATATGTTCCCAGAAGATATCACACAAATTCAGGAGACACACCAGAGAAACATGTTAAAATTCTGGTCATATTTACATTTTGTAATTTGGGCAATACTCTTACCAAAAGCGACGTATATCTTCTCTCATTTATACAACTGAGCAGTTGAGGTAAGGGCCTTGTTCAAGGGCAGTGGGAGTTTTGTGGTATTGCAGCTTGAATCTCTTCTAATCTAATTAGCAGCCCAGAGCTTTGACCACTGAGTCTTAACTGCCCACAATTTTTATAATAATAATAATAATAATAATAATAATAATAATAATAATAATTACTTTTTTTTATTTATTTTGATTTTTTTTGTCCACGCAGTGCAGCTAACTGGGTTTCAAAGACCAGCCATGTCTCTCAGTGGCTGTGGTGAGAGGCATATAAAGGAACCACTGCTGTCAATTGTTAAGAGTAGGCCATTGGGTTGCCGTCAACATGTTTCTGGAGAGCTATCCAGTGTGTACTCTGCCCTTGCCCACAGTTGGCTGAGATGGGCGCCAGCCTTCCCGCGACCCTTAATAGGATTAAGCTTTTCAGAAAATGAATGAATAATTTATTAACATCATTCATGTTTGCTAAATCATCATAAAATAATCCACAATTATATATTTTGCTGTTCATTTTCTGAACCGCTTAATCCTAATTAGGGTCATGGGGAGGCTGGCACCCATCTCAGCCATCTCTGGGCGAGGACAGAGTACACCTTGGACGGCTCACCAGGACATCGCATTATATTTTACTATACAGTTTAATTTGTCCCTATTAACAGTCTTCTCACTCATCCACAGACCATCAACTCATTTTTATAGTATTTTGCTGACCACTTTAGAGCATTTTTATGGGTTCTACTTGCTTCTTGTTCTAGTATTTGTTTACTTTACAATTGCTTTATTTATTCCTTAATATTGAGTTCATATCAGCAACAAATGACACGATTTGCTGATTTGCCACACCTTCTTGACCCTATTAATAACAACCTCTGCCCCCTAAAAACATAAGCTTCCACACTCCCACATTCCCATCTTTCTCATTTTCTCATAATTGAACAATCAGCTCCCAGCACATCCGTGCTTGCTTCGTAATACGTCGTGTTCACAGGCACAGAGACAGGAGTGAGAAAGCACTAGGGCGGTAATCTCTCTCTCACATGCACCCTCATTCTCTCACTTTCTGCCACATTAAATTAACAAGTGATGAAACGCTCTAGTCTAAGATGAGGGTGAATGTACCCATCTGCTTTTCTCCACAGTTTCATCCAAGCAGTTAATTAGAATAAACTAGTTCATTTTTATCTGTCTTTTTCTTTTAAATGTAAGGCAATTACACTACTGTACATGTCCTTTGCAGATGCCTTCATTACAAGTTCAAACACCACCTCATTGTTTAATGTTGTAAAGTAATGATGTATGCACTTTTTTGTCATTCTTATCAGGCCTGAAAGATGTTCCAATGTTGTATGGGGCTACACTGTGATGAGCTACTCTGGCTCAGTAGATTGTGTATGCTTTGCTTGTGGCCTGATGGAGCTCATACATAGATAACGAGGACATATGCTTCCTTTCTGTGAGTAGAAGTAAAAATCTGAGGACAGTATGTACATGAAAGTTCACAAAATTAAAATGACAGTACATTTACCAACAGAACAGGCTTATCCTTAGGAGCCTGAGGCTTTTGTTCTGGACACACAGATACTGTATATGCTTATACACATAATCAGATTTAACTTACTGTGCATGGGTATGTAAGTCATATCAGCCAGACCTACATATTGGAAATGTACTAGACCAAATTTTCATGTATATACAGTGCCTGCAAATGTATTCACTCCCTTGGCATTTTTAACCTGAAATTAAAGTGGATTGTTTAAAGGTTTGCATCATTTCATTTACAGAACATTCCTACAACTTTGAAGATGTTATTTCATTTATTTACTATTATTTTTTTGATTGTCAAGCCAACAACAAATAGGAAAAAAATGATAGAAAGTTTCAGCTTATATAATTATATACTATTGTATACTACCTAACAGCAGTACTTTGTTGAGCCACCTTTTGTGGCAATTACAGCTGCAAGTCACTTTGGATAAATCTCTATGAGCTTACCACACCTTGCCACTGGGATTTTTGTCCATTCCTCAAGGCAAAATTGCTCCAGTTCCTTCATGTTGGATGGTTTCCGCTTTTGAACAGCAATCTTCAAGTCTGACCACAGATTCTCAATTGGATTGAGATCTGGGCTTGAACTAGGCTATTCCAACACATTAAAATGTTTCCCCTTAAACCACTCTTTAGCAGTATGCTTCGGGTCATTGTCCTGCTGGAAGGTGAACCTCCGTCCCAGTGTCAAATCACAGGCAGACTGAAACAGGTGTTGCTCAAGTATATCCTTGTCTTTAGCACCAACCATCTTTCCCTTGGCTCGTTTCAGTTTCCCAGTCCTGCTGCTGAAAAATACCCCCACATCATGATGTTGCCACCACTATGTTTCACTGTGGGGATGGTGTTCTTGGGGTGAGTGTTGAGTTTGCACCACATATAGCATTTTCCTTGGTGACTGAAAAGTTCAGTTTTAGTCTCAGGTGTCCAGGACAGGAGTATCCAGGAGTATCCAGGAGTATCCAGGAGTATACTGTCCTGGATATGTCTGTACTGCTTCTCTGATTAATGCCCTCCTTGTCCAGTTTGTGAGTTTTGGTGGGCGGCCCTCTCTTGACAGGTTTGTTGTAGTACCATATTCTTTCCAATTGAAGATGACAGATTTGATTGTAATCTGGGTATCATTAAAGATTTCAATATTTTTTATAACCCAATCCTGATTTGTACTTCTCAACAACTTTGCCTCTGATTTATTTGGAAAGCTCCTTGGACTTCAGGGTGTGATGCCTTTTCTTTCGTGGTGTTGCAGCCTCTGGGGCCTTTCAGAAAATGTGTGTCTATACTGATAGATCATGTGACACTAAGATTGCACACAGGTGGACTTCATTTCACTAATTATGTGACTTCTGAAGGTAATTGTTTGCACCATAACTTTTGAGGAGCTTCATAGCAAAGGGGGTGAATACATATGAACATATTTTCAGATTTTTATCTTTAAAAATTCCTTTTTATATATAAGTTTGTCATTTCACTTCACCAGCTTAGACTATTCTGTGAATATCCATCCCATAAAATTCAAATAAAAAAAACCCTCTACCTTCCTCTGCTTCCTATATCCTATAGTCACTTCCTCTCTCACTTAATTGCCAAACCACCTAATCCTACTGAGTCACGGTGGCGGCTGGAGCCTATCTCTGCTGGCACTGGTCGAAGGTGGGATATACCCTGGACAGCTGGCCAGAGCATTGCATTACAACACACACAACCATTCACACTCACACCTAGGGGCAATTTAAAACAGCTAGTTAGCCTAATGAGCATGTCTTTGGACTGTGGGAGGAAACCAAAGTACCCAGAGGAAACCCACGCAAGCACAGAGAGATCATGCAAACTCCAGACAGAAACACCCAAGCCTGGGATTCAAACCCAGGACCTTCTCGCTGTAGACATGCTAACCACTATCCTATAGCCCCATGCTTAATTATTCACTTCATTTCTTTATCAAAAGGGTGGCTTTAAAACCCAAGATATCATTCTGGTTGAGCTTTTAAAAAAACTTTACCACAGGAGTATGTACAAATAGAAGAAATGCATGTTTCATAATGTTACCTGTCAGCCAGCCAAAACAGCATGGCTCAGAGAAAAATTAATTAGCCGGAAATGACACACAGAGAGGGGCTTTAAATTATTTCAGTGATACCTGCATTTAATCTTTTTTCCTTTTTTTCAGTAAGCTATGACACTTGTTTTAAAACATGTAGTGTGCAAAATAGACAGACAGACAGACAGACAGACAGACAGACAGACAGACAGACAGACAGACAGACAGACAGATAGATAGATAGATA
>JBCNYG010000022.1:12224056-12235896 GCA_039654305.1 Porochilus rendahli | reverse complement strand
GAAAATCAGACGACATCGACCATGGGCGGGTGAATAGCTCAATATTACAATAATTGCTATATATATATATATATATATAGATATATATATATTTATAATCCCCTCCTTAAATCGCCATCTTATAATGGTGGAGGAGTTTATGTGTCCTAATGATCTTGGGAGCTATATGTTGTCGGGCCCCTAGTGGGGTCACCTAAGGCAAACGTGAAGATTCAGGCTAAGTGTGGTTCAGAAGACCCCGATGAGAGAAAAAAATTCAAGGACTCCCTTGCCCAGACGAGGGTTACCAGGGTTACCAGGGAGTCTCTAGCAAGTGTGCTAAAGGGCCCTCACTCTTGGACTCCCTCGTCATCCTGGGAGACTTCACTGCCGATGTGGGCAATGACACTGTGACCTGGAAGAATATGATTGAAAGGTATAGCCCCTCCGATCTGAAGCCAAAATCATGTGCCTATCATGGGGGAAACCCGAGAACCAGGTGATGGACACCTGAGGAGAGGGGTGCCGTCAAGCTGAAGAAGGAGGCCTATCAGATGCTTTTGCTTGCTCGGGCTGTCGCCGATGCAAAATCCCAGGTGGGGGAAGAGTTTGGTGAGGTTGGCCTTGAAAAGGTTCTGGACCACCATCTAACGCCTCAGGAGGATGCCTTAGGTACTCCACAAACACTGTTTACAGAAGTGGGGAACTGCTTACTTCAACTGGGGAGGGAATGCTTTGAGGATCTCCTCAATTCCACCAATATGCTCGCTGTGAAAGAGGAAGAGCCTAGGGGTTCAGGAGGGGGTCTGCTCATCACTGGGGTGGAGGTCATTGAGGTAGTTAAAAAGCTCCTCGGTGGGCAGGCTCCGGTGTGGATGACATCCACCCTGAATACCTCAAGGATCTGGATGTTGTAGGACTGTCTTTGTTGACACATCTCTACAATATCATGTGGTCATCAGGGCTGTACCTCTGGATTGGCAAACCGGTGTGGTAATTCCCATTTTTAAAAAAGGGGGCCAGAGGCTGTTTTCTAACTATTGTGGAATCACACCCCTCAGCCTACCCAGGAAAGTCAGGAGTACTGGAGAGGAGGATCTGACCAATGGTTGAACCTCGGATTTAGGAGGAACAATGTGGTTTTCATCCTGGCTGCAGCACTCTTGAACAGCTCTACACACTCTACAGGCTCCTGGAGGGGGCATAAGAGTTTGCCAAACCTGTGCACATGTGCTTTGTGGAATTGGAGAAGGCTGTCGACCATGTCCCTCAGGCTTGTGGGACATCCTCTGGCCTTCATCATATAGTATATCGGACCCGTTGCTACAGGCCATTTGGTCTCTGTATGGCTGGAGCCAAAAGTTGGTCCGCATTGGGAACAACATTCAAATTCATTTCCAGTGGGGGTTGGACTCCGCCAAGGCTGTCCATTGTAATCGGTTATGTTCATATTTATGGATAGAATTTCTAGGTTTTTACATTCCTACCCTCATCTATGGTCACAAGCATTGGGTAGTGACCAAAAGCACAAGATCCCGAATACAAGCGGCTGAAATGAGCTTCATTCACAGGGTGACAGTTCCTTAAAGATAGGGTGCACAAAACAGAGCATTGTAGTACATTATTTGTATAATTAAGCCCTGCGGTGTACTTGTTTGGAAAAATCTGCATGTATTTATTTCTATTTCATGGTCACTATTGAAATTGAACAAAATGTCATTATTCATAGCATCTTACCCCTCATCATGGTATTAGAGTTCATACAATTTTTCAAAGGATTTGATCTAACATTAGTTGTCATATTTTATACAAACTTATTAAGTCTATGTCCGCTCGAATGAACATGATCATTAAAACAGAGGTAGAACACAATAAATAAAAAAATGTATTACAATTTAAATATTCTTTATTCTTTAAATATTTGATTAAGGTAAAATATTATGTTAAAGAGATAACTTTTACTCAAATCTTTGCATTAAAAAAGGATGTTAACTTTTTTAGTAATTTGATAGTGTAGTTAGAGTAAGTAAGCGGTGGATGAATGGAAAGGAGATTGACAGACAGATCAGTGCAGCGACTACAGTGATGTGCACACTGCACCAATCAGTAGTGGTAAAGAGAAAGCTAAGCCAAAAGGTGAAATTGTCAACTTACCTGTCAATCTATGTCTCTACCCTCACCTATGACCCCAAACTGTGGTAGTGAACGAAAGAACAAGAGTGCACGTGGCGATGGCAGAAATGAGATTCTGCCGAAGAGTGTCTAGGCTCACACTTACCAAGTTCAAACATCTGGGTAGAGTAATTGCTGATCCACATCGCAAAAGGGGCCAGTGTTTTGACCATCTTACTAGGATGTCCTCTGTATGCCCATTTGGGAGGAGACCCCAGGGCAGATCTATTGCATACTGGATAGATTGCACTTTCTCTTAGCTGGCTTGGGAATGCCTCATTTTTTTCCCTGGAAGAGCTGGACAAGGTGGCCAGGGAGTGGGAAGCATCTCAGCTTAAACTGTTGACCTGTGACCTGGACCCAAAAAAGTGGCAGAAAATGGATGGCTTCAAGGATGGAATTTACAGTAGTGTCCTTAGGGGGCAATCACGCTAGAGCTGCGATAGAAAAATAACTGACACACTGGTTTTTTTGTAATTTTTCTAATCAATTTTGAAATTCGTCTCAAGACTCCACATGCAAGTGAATATTTTGTGGCTTAAATATGTATATTATGAGAAAGTCTAACAACTTTCTCATAATGTTTAGTGGAAAAAGCAAATCTCCTGTTGTAAATCAGTCAGGTTTTGTTCGCTTTTTGTTCTCAAACCATTCACTTTTTGTTTGCAATTTATTAGCAAAAACAAAATGTGGATAAAATACAAATGATGACAAATTATACAGAATAGAGCAGATGCCAGCAAGTCTCAAACCTTTCTCAGACTTTTCACGTGTAAGTCTCCAACTTGTTGCTTTTGTTTGCAAAAGAAAAACGAATAATTTGCAAACTTTGCACCTTCTCATGACTTGTGTGGAATGTTTGAGTAGAGTTTGACACTACTTCACATCAGAGCCTTGTTTTGCAATATTTGCATAAATTTCAGATGTTTTAAATTTTTTGTGATGAGTTCATGAACCAGGTGACCAAAATGCGATGCAGCGAATGTTGCGAGAAATAAAGTTCTGAGAATAAAAAGAGAAATCCATGAATTGCCACTGATCGCACCACTAGTGTGATCACGCCCTTAGACCTTTGGAACTCACTGTATATACTGTTAGGCTTTTGAGAGCAAACATGTTTTCAAAAATAAAAACACGAATTCTTGTTTATCTCTCACTCATCACTCATTAGCCGAGCTGCTTAATCCTACTAGGGTTGTGGCGAGGCTGGTGCCTATCTCAGCTGACATTAGGCGAAGGCAGGGTACACCCTGAACAATATTGTTTACATTAGATTTAATTATTTATGAATATTTAAATAGGACATGTTGGGCAAACTCCCAGGTTGTCCCTCAGGCTATCTTGAGAGGTGTGCTCCAGGAATATGGTATACCGGGCCCGTTGCTACGGGCCGTTCGGTCTCTGTTTTGGTAGAGCCAGAGCTTGGTCCGCATTGGTAACATGTCGAATTCGTTTCCAGTGGGGGTTGGACTCTGCCAAGGCTGCCCTTTAACACCGGTTCTGTTCATAATTTTTAAGGACAGAATTTCAATGTGAAGCCAAGCTGTTGAGGGGTTCTGGTCTGGTGGCCATAGGATCTCTTCTCTGCTTTTTGCAGATGACATTGTCCTTTTGGTTTCATCGCGCTAGGACCTCCAGCTCTCGCTGGGGTAATTCACAGCTGAGTGTGAGGCGACCTGGATGAGAATCAGCACCTCCAAATCCGGGACCATGGTTCTCAGCCGGAAAAGGGTGGAATGCACCCTCTGGATCTGAAATGAGGTCTTGCTCCAAGTGGAGGAGTTCAAGTATTTCAGGGTCTTGTTCACGAGTGAGGGAAGGATGACCCTGGAACCCGACCCTGGAACAATGAAAATGAAGATGAAAATATTTAAATATTTTACAGTAGTATTTTTGAAAATTAGAAAATTGACCATTTTACATTACTAACAATGACACAGAGGACATACAATACTTACTAGGATGAATCCAATTATTTATTAATTTTTAATAAGTATATGTAAAAACGTAAGATGTCTAAGACTTATACATGGTGCTATTCACAACAAAGTATATGAAGAAAAAAGAAAGATGGCATATGGAAAGCTCTTGTACAATGAATAACCTCCAAACAAACCAATCAATCCTCATATGTTTCCTTGGTGTATGGAAACCTGTTTTCTTCTTTCCCTATCAGGTGGAGACTGATGGAGGCTAACAGGTTTGCAGCAGTACGGATCTATGACCCAGTGTGTCTGCTGTACCATGCTGCACAGGAAAACTACAATCCTTCTCATTTGCATTTTAATGTAGAAAGGTTATTGTTGCACCTTGTGTTTATTAAGAACATTCCCTATTCATGTCTTAATTTCAGAGAGATGTTATAGTGTTAAATCAAAACCTGGTGAATGTTTTGGGAGCTCAGTCATATTAGCCTCCCTTGTCCTGCTTCCACTAATCTTAGCAAAGCCCCCCTCTTTATTAAAGGATTATGGTGGTGACAGTTGACCCATGCATCTTAATTTGACCATGCAACGCAACATCTCAGTCATGTCTCATAAGACACACTGGATCTTTGTCCTGTCTGAGTTGACCATAACTCGAATATTCAACACAGCAACACAGATGACAGCTTGTGCTTTTAAATGGGCTTTTCTTAGTCAGAATGTGACACTGCAAGACAAGTGCCTTAAGCTAGGTACAGAATAATAAGCTGATTTAGAAGAGTTTCATTGCACTGTGTAGATTTCTGTCTCAAAACCTTGTATTTCACCTAAGTAAAACATAATGAATTAGGATTCTCCAAAGACAGGAACATAAAAATAGACCATTTTTTTCTTCTACTGTCTAGTTGCTATAGGTGAGTGCTTTCATCATGCCCTCAATATGTCAAGGTAGTAATGTGGCTGCTAACGTTGCATGGAAATCAACATCGCTTACATGAGAGAACATGTCTGGGTAAAATAAATCCCTTTTGAGCACTTGTGTTCTGACAAGTTACATGTTGCTACTGATGCTTGCTTACTCATTTTTGTATTTACCCATTCCATTAGTTTTTTTAATTAATTGAGAGTTCTTCCAAGTAATTTCTTAGGGATTAGTACATCTAGACTATTAAAGGATTTTTTTTTCTTTGAGTCATGAAGAATATACAGCAACTAATCAAACTAAGTAAACTGGTTAGAACATCTGATGTTTCTTGCACCTGCGACATATATGCAGCACAGTGGCGTAGTGGTTAGCATGTCCACCTCACAGCAAGAAGGTCCCGGGTTTGATGGCATTTCTGTGTGAAGTTGTCATCTTCTGCCTGCATTTGCGTGGGTTTAATCTGGGTACTCTGCTTTACAGTACTGTCTGATATAATTATTGCAGCTGTTATGTGTCCAGATCACTGACATGCTTTACTGCCTCAAACTACTTTTTCCCAAAGAAATTTAGCTTTAATGTGTTTCCTAAGCCTTAGCTAGTGAAAAACATCCATCCATCCATCCATCCATTTGCCAAACATTTTAATCCTAATACGGTTGCAGGAAAGCCGGAGCCTATATCAGCCGACTCTGTGTGAAGGTGGGGTACACCCTGAACAAGTTGCCAGTCCATCACACTTAATTAGTAAAACAGAAAATAAAAATTACCCCATCACAAATATCTAGTCTAAGCTTTTTTCCCTCAGCCAGTTATGGCTAGGTGGCTGGGTGGCTGGGCAGCATGACAATAACTTTGTCTCGACTATTGCTCGGCTCATGCACAGGCCAGCTTTTTAAAATTGTGTATAGGCCCTCCCTATGACCTAAACCTGTGCGTGGGGTCACAAATTTGTATATGAAACCTTTGACCTTGGCACAGTGACTTTGAACATATACATTTTGTCTGGGCCATTTCTCAGCTCATATGCATGATAGCTTGTGAACATTTGTGTATGCATTCCCTATGACTGTGTGTGAGGTAGTTAATTTATATATGTGACCTTTGACCTTGGCTCAGTGACCTTAAACATATTAAGTTTGTCCGGGCCCTTGCTCGGCTCATATGCATGATAGTTTTCTGAAATTTTGCAGAGGCACTCCCTATGACCTAAACCTCTGTATGGGGTAGCTAATTTAAGTATGTAAAACACTTCATGCTTCCTGGCTGAGGGATTACAATATTCTAGAGAACAGCTTTTTTTAAAACTATACTTTGTTTACTCAAAGTGTTCAGCCCAAGAGATCTCTAGAGACTGCAGCATCCCCTTGTGAGGCAAGCAGGCTTGTTTACAGCAGCTGTAGTAATGGTGCTGATTTATTTCTTTAAGTCGATGCACTCCAGTGAGACAATAACCACAGACCGTGAGTCAGCCGTGTCCGATTTTACATTTTCCCATGTCACTATGTTTGTATCTTTGACGATGTAAAATAAATAAATAGTAGATAAATAAACGTCCTCTCCTGACAGACTCCTTTTCCTAATTACAGGTTTGTTCTTTACAGCAATGGGTCACCTGGAGCAGACAGGGTGATGAAGATGAGACAAGCTCTAGCCCTGTGCGCACATATTAATTTAATTATTTTCAGCAGGGCAGAATTTCACCTCATGAATAAAACATCCAGGAACAGGAGCAATAAATGTAGCCAACAACATATTAATTGTGCCTTTACATTCACCCGTGACATTGCGCCTCACTGATGTGAATCATAGTAATTAAAACTCAAATGCATTCCTTGGAAAAGTAAGCATATCTTAACACAAAGCTGGAAATGCCTTGCACCTGAAATAAATGCCATGCTGTAATACACTCACAATCAATATTTATAATGGTAGGAAAATATAACACATTCTGAACGTGTGGAATTTGGTCTAAAATGTGTAGCACCATTCATTCATTTATTCATTTGCCAAAATGCTTTATCCTATTAGGGTCACAGGGACACTGGAGCCTATCTCAGCTCATTCTGGGCAAAGGGGGGGGGGTTACACCCTGAACAGTTTGCCAGTCCATCACGTGGCGAACACACACGCAGCCACTTTCATGTGCACTTATTGGCAATTTGCAAGCTCCCTTTAGCCTAATGTGAATGTTTTTGACTGAAGGAGGAAACCAGTTTACCTTAAGGAAACCCTTGCAAAGGAACATGCACACTTCACACAGAACATGCCAACCATTATGTCACCATGCTGCCTCCATTTAGCACCAGAAACCCCAGAACAAAAATTCTAATAAGTAGAAAGAAAATGAAAAATGTAAAATTCAAATATAAATTCTACCATGTGCCTGGACTGTAAATAAAGGTATAATTCTATTTACAGCTTTAATAAATGCAGTTAAATAACCATAACATAAAACAATATGATTGTGAATCTTCCTTGTTGAAAAAAAAAATCCAGCTTAGTCTCACTTCAGAACACATTCTGAGCTGAGCTGATAGAAAGCCAACAATTTCTGAATTACAGCTCCTAATTCTGTTCTAGATCTGTTATTTTAAAGAAAATTACCAGTGTTGAAAAGAATACAAATCTCACTGTCCTGAGAAAAAGTACTACTACAATATTAATATTTCACTTGTATAAAAATAAAAGTAATGTATGTGAAATTACTCAAGTCAAAGTAAATTCATCTGGTGAAAAACTACTTGTGTAATTGCTGTACAAGTTAATTTGTCATTTATACAGCTGGCACAACCATGCACTTGGGAACTATTTTCCAGAATAAGTTACTGAAAATGGAGGTGGGGGGTATTTATGGAGTATGGGACATGGACTACTTTAACCGTTACACAGTAATCTGTTTCTTGTTGCTCCATCAGCACTATCCAACACAATCAACGCTGATTGGACTGAGCAATTAATAAACTTGTCCCATGGTTTTAATTTAAAATATTCAATATTTGCATACACAGCCACACTGAGAAATGAGAAAAGTGAGATTTAGATGTATAGTTTTATCACAAAAAAAAGGTTCATATGAAGACATAGGACATGCTCACCTCAATCATGAAACCTTATTAAAAATTCCACTAAATAAAAAATCTGCCATTTTGTAGTGCTGTTCAATTAAATTGAAAAATAGAATTGGCACTGAATTTAACTCAGTGGGGACCACTATATTAAAGTCTGTTATTAAAATAATACAAACTTACAATAAAAATACATGCAATAAAATGCATCTTTTTTTCTGTTTATTTTTCTGATGTTCTTTATTTTAACATAAATATTTTCTTTTTTCTTCATGTTAAAGATTATCCAGTATGAAAATACCTAAAACACCATTTATTTAAAGCTACAGCAACATTTTTTGTAACCCTATATTACACTGTTAAACAGAATACCAACATTATACCAACATTTATGACAAACAAATGGTGGTGTGAGCATGCCTGGCAAATTATTAGTTCAATTAGAATAAAACAGAAATTTAAATTAGGATGAGTACAAACAGGACCAACCTTATTTTGCCATGTTTATTGCTTAATCCTAAACTCAAATTCCTTCTACTCCTGAGAGAGTGAGAGAAATGGAGCAGTGCAAAAAATAGACAGACAAGTATTTCTGACCTTGTCTGGATATATTAGAGCTCATGTCTGGATATACTGGTGCTCACATCTGGATATACTGCAGCTCATCCAGTGATTTACCCGTACAAACTCCTGGACAAACCCACAGTAATAACCGGCATTCTCTACTAGTTCTCATAAAAGACATTTTTCAATTAATTTCCACTCGTCCCTATAGTATATTAGCTATAAAGCTAATATTACAATATTCCCATGTTTTGCTTCATAATCTTTATTTACTTTACTGACCCCAAAATATATACAGAAGCAATGATATCATAACAAGTTTACTGTGAAGCATTCCTTTTATTTTCAAAATCAGAGTCTGGTTTATGGTCAAAATCAGAGTCTGGTTTACAGACGCTATGAATATAAATGTAGATTCTGACTGCCAAAATACACATGGGTGTGACTACACCCAGTAGTCTTTCTATTTTAAACACATCACACCATTATTCATGAGACTGCCTTTATTTTGAACCTATGCACAGTGGGCAGGATCAGAACCTATTGGGAAATGTTGACTACACTAGACTAGAATAAATGTCCAGAACTGTGGTCTGATGTGATAGAAAACAGGAAAAATGAAAAGCCCATGGAAGCCGCGGACTGGACTCCTCATCTACAAAGACGAATCTACATCAATAATTTAACACCTCATGAGAAATAACCAAACCTAGCTAAACTGGAGAATTTCAAGAAGGATCATGTCCTGACATTGTATACTTGGTACAAAATTGCCTGGAGGTTCTGCTTCAATCAAGCGCGGCTATCACTTCAGAAAAGGTATGAAGTTCTATTTGCAATGTTCAGAAGTGTGTTAAGATAATAGTTCAGATGATGAGGAGATGGAAAAAACTGCACAAGTAACAAACAAAAAGCAGAGCCAAAAGGGAGCAAAAACAAAGGCATCAAGTCACACCATAATGATTTATGAATTTGGCCAAGTTTTCTCATCTGTCTTTAAGACCTTCGGCAAGAATATGTAGTACAGTGAGCCAAGTACTTAAATACTATTACAAGAACATATTTAGTTTATTACTTTCCCCCTTTAATATTAGCGTATTATAAGATAATTAGAAAAATTGTTGACAAAATTAATCAATTAATAAGAATATGAGAAAAAAACAACTGCTAATCCTGAGTTGGAGTTGAGGTTCCTGTTGTTATTGTTGTTGTTGTTTATTAGGAGGGACATACAGGAACTTAAAGTGAAACCACGGTCAACAGAATAACGTAAAATTTTAAGGTCCAAGTGGCCTGGACATGTTGTTCTGCTGGATAAATGAAGAGTTCAAAAACATATAAGTGCCATTGTTCTAGTTATGAGAAAAATAGCTTTTTTCCCCAAAAGTTTTTGAAAGCTACTGGAAAAAGGTTTTTTAAAAAGCTACTGGAAAAAATATATTTTTTGGAAAGCTACTTAAAAAATAGCTTTTCTCATAATTTAAACTGTTTTTGAATTCAAACTCTTCAAATATCATCATCTTGGAACCTTACTCCATTCAGGGGCCTTACACCAATTCTTAGACCCATCCTTGCGATCGCTGCGACCGCCAAACATCCACCCACACACACACACACACACACACACACACACACACACACACACACACAAACTTTACAGCTTGTTGTCTTTAGTCTTATACTCTAACTAATAACTAAATCTGAAAAAGAAAAAAATTATACTGGCACAGCTAATGTCAAATAAAGAATTTAATATATTTTTATTTAGATTTTTTAATTTGTACCTTATTAATCATGCAAGGGAAATTATAAACCCACCCAGAGTGAGTACACACACACACACACACACACGTAAACATTGAGCATTGAGCATACACCCTTGGAGCAGTGGGCTGCCACACATTAGGGCACCCGGAGAGTAATTGGGGGTTAGGTGCTTTGCCAAAGGCAGCTCAAACATTAAGGTTGGGGAAGGGAAGATGCAGCTCACTCCCCCCACTGCCACAGATTTTTACTTCTCGTTCAGGAACTAAACCAGTGACCTTTAGGTCCCAAACCCGCTATTCTAATCATTAGGCCATGGCTGCCCCCGTGTCAATAAAGTATAATGTATAATAAAGAATACTTGGCTTAAATTTATAAATCAGGATGGTACGGGAGTGATTTGATGGCTTTGTTGCTAACAACAATCTCCTGCTCCCCTGATTAATGCTATTTTAAGTCAGCACTCCAGTTTCTTTCTAAAAGAAATTGCTTCTTCTATAACAGCGAACGGAAAAGAATGGAGTTGGTATGCCGCATGTTTGCCCTTTCATATTTCAACAATATTTCAAAGACATAAATAATTGATCTCAAACTCTGCAGACAAATAGATAAAAAGCTCAGAGCTATAACAAAGTATCAGTTATTTATGCACCAATTTTGAATAGACTATGTTTAACCCTTTTTAAAGCTTATATAATTTTTTTCTTTACCATATTAAACTTACTTAATTTAAGATGAGTGTGTGTGCAGGAAGAGATTCTTATATTTTTGTTAGCCCACGTATGGCCCAGGTGACTAATGTAACATTGACACTATCGTCACTGCAGCTGGACTGCAATTCACCACCCCTACCCCCACTTCCATTCCTTTAATAAATAAACAAATATTTATTTAATTAATTCTTTGAAAGAAAATGGAAAGACAGAATTGTGAGCTATAACATCAGCGTCCTTGTCTGTGTCTGACAAAGATAGTATTCTGAAACTAGGTCCACTACGTCTGTGTCCCCAGGCCTGATCCATTATTCCTAGCCTAGAGAGCACCACAGGCTCATGTGGAGATGAACACACAGCCGTGTCCAATAAAAACACACTCCTGCCAGGCAATGAAAAAAAATGCATAGTGCATGCTGGAGCTCAGAGTACCTTTCCTCTCTTTTCTCAGCCAAGGCCATGTTTGTTTGGTTTTTGTTCTACACCAGAAGAGCACGCTGAGGTGAGAAGGAGAAGAGAAATGAACAAAGCCTAGAGTGTGTAAATGGTTATAAAGCTCTCACAAGTGTTCTCTTGTCTCCAACCAATAAACATCATAGACAGATTATTTAGAATGACGAAATAATGTGGTAAAAAAAATAAAATAAATAAATATATATATATATATATATATATATATATATATATATATATCTGTTCTGCGATGGCATAGCGCGCTGTCCAGGGTGGACTC
>JBCNYG010000022.1:12207268-12218173 GCA_039654305.1 Porochilus rendahli | reverse complement strand
CTACAATTTCATCCCTACAGATCTGTTTCGTGGTTGCCCACTCATCAGGGGATTTTTATATATACATACATAAGACTAAAATTAGAAATGACTAATATCTATATAAACAGGTACAGATTGAATCCTGTCAGTGAGTAATGTGTACAGTATTATTAATATGATAAACAGTAGAATGTAATGCAGTGCAAAATGTAGATGTAGAACAGTGGATGTTGTTGCTATATGGAGGAGTTGTACAGTTTAATGGCCACAGGTAGGAATGGTTTCCTGTCGTTCAGTGGCGTGTCTGGAAGAATTATTAGTAGCATCACTTCAGGGCTCCAGCTAAACCCTCCCCTGCCCTCAGAGGTCCTTCTAATGCCACACAGGGGCTCCTCTATGACTGTTGATTCATGCACCATAGGGCCAGGCAGGAGCAGGGAGACTCAGGAGCATTTGATTGGATAATTCCCAGCTGACTGCATGGCAGTGATTTGTTGGGGTTCTAACATACCCTTTTCAGATCTTATAAGTAATTGATCAATTGATCAAAGACCAGTTCAACCAATATAACCAATATGTGTATATACCTTAAAAGGCACCAACGCCAGCTTTAATTACTAGACACACAAAATATAACTATTTGGGCAAAGCAGATCTTCTATAGCTCATGTATCCATATCACCTCTCACAATTTATTTAAAGTTTTACAATAGCTTTAAGTTCCTGAATTAACTTCTCACCCACCACAAAACAGAAATAATAAAAATAAATGTTAAAAATGCAGCACTTATTGTTTTTCCATATGTCTGTAATAACCTAATCATGGCTTCAGAAAGATCTGATCTGACCAGTGGTGTTGGATGTGTTTGATTTGGGAGCCTGAGCTATCCTGGCAGCAAAATGTCCAAGGTCACGAGGTATGATACTGTGTGAAAAGTAGAAAAGGAGAGATTTGATTTGATACCCCAATTAAGGTAGAGCAGAGGAGGTGGTTATTTTGAAACTGGATGCACTAAATTAAATTTTAAAAATTAATAAAACCTACAAATCATCTCATATACTTGATGAAATGACATCTAAATTTAATCAATGCTGCCACTTTAATGACTTAATCGATTTTAAGTAGCCCTTTTGCACCCATAATGGACCAGAACCATTGGGACCCATAAACATTCAATCACCACGGAATAATTCATGTGTAATATTCTAGGATAGTAATAATCTGAAAATGTGCTTGATTTTCCCCCTAAAAAACTGTTTCAATAACACAAATCGCTTTCTTATTAATATTTCCAATTCAACATGTGATCTTCAACTGAGCAACAGAGTTTCTGGGTAAATTCAAACATCTTTTATTGATATGTTGATCTATTTATTTTTAGGTAATATTACCTTACATTAACTACAATGGTGCCATTGGGACTTTATTTACTTATATGCACACAGGCACTTTCATTCTAATACCAGTGTCATCTCAACTTAATTCAATTTAATTAAATTCTATTTGAATAGCACTTTTTACAGCTGATACTATCACAAAGCAGCTTTACTGTACATAGTAAAACAAATTTGGTAAAGAAGTCTATACATGCCTTATAAGCAAGCCTGTAACAATGGTGTCAAGGAAAACTCCCTTAGACAGAGAAACCTTGAAAGGAACCAGACTCAGAAGGTAAAGCGTTTAAACAGATAAAAATGCAAACAATGAAGAAAGAATTTACTATAGTTTAACATGAAGTCTAATTATCTTATAACTGTAAGGGTAATTATAGTCCTGGATCATTTTAGTAAATGTGTTTATCTCACTAGCAGTGAAAAGTCATCTTCACAGTTTATGAGTGTATATTTTGGTCCATAAGGAACATCATCAGCAGGGGCTACAACTATATTAGGACAGATTGCAGGATTCAGAGAGCAGAAGGAACAGAATGTGTAGTAGAAGTAGAAGTAGCATGTGTACCTTAACAAAAACATGGGGTGGTTAAGTATGCTCCTAACAATGTAATGGTAAAAAAGAGAGTTTATCTCCATTGTACAAGTTATCTCATACCTCACAACTTATAGATCTACTGCATTCTACAACACTTGAGTCCAATATTTGCTGTCGCCATTCATTACTAATGTGTAATATTTCTTATTAATTTGAACTTGAACATTGCTGCAAAATGGTGAGTCAGGAAAAAGCACTCTTTCTGTTTTGGTTTTAGTTGTTAACAGTAAAACCTTACTGTTTTTACATATTATAAAGCTTTCTATTATTTTAAATGGCCTTGTAATTGCCCAAGAAACCCTCCCTCTGTCATCTGTGTGGCAGACAGCTGCTAAGTTCTCACTGGAGTAATAAAAATACAGCATGAACCAACAAATTAACACCAGAATCGCTAAACATATCAAAAAGAATTCAATATTCATACAAGTATAACAGGTTTAAGAAAAATTCATTTCAACCACAGTAAAGCTAGTTGGTGTCATCAATCCTTAAAGAAATGAAAATAAAGTTCCTTTGATCTGGATTATTGAAATAATTTGACACGACATATTTTTGGTTTATACTGTGACACATTAACATCAACATTACTTTGAGCACAAAAGACAAGACAATGCTGACAAATCTACACTTCATAGCATATCCCTGATCAGTTTTATGTTTTTAAGGATTATACCTGTTTTATTACTGCAGTGAAGAACTAAAAAGACATCAACGGCCACTGTTAAAAAAATATAATTTGCATGTTGCGTATATGCTCAATGTTTAGAAGGTCCGCTTCACAGCAAGAAGGTCCTGGGTTCAAGTCCCAGGCTCGGTGAAGGCATGTCTGTGTGGAATTTTCTTGTCCTCCCTGTGCTTGCGTGGGTTTCCTCCGGCTACTCCATTTTCCTCCAACATTCCAATGACATGCACATTAGGCTAAAATTGCCCCTAGTGTGCGTGTGAATGGTTGCATGTGTGTTGGTGCTGGGATGGACTGGCGAGATGATCAGAGTGTACCCTGCCTTTGCCCAGAGTTAGGTGTGATAAGTTCCAGCCTTCCCGCAACCGTAATAGGATAAAGTATCTGAGTAACTGAATAAATATTTTTTCTTAATGTGGGATAAGAAGGGGGGCGGGGGGAGATCTTCTATACAATATTGTAGTTCTCTAAAAGAAAAGCAAATCCTATAAATGACTGCATGATGATCATTTTTCTGTTAAAGGGGGTATAAACCCAAACTAAATAAAAGCTTGCATACATTGTATATGCCTTTGTACAAAACATACTACTGTTATTCATACTACAGTCTTCTTCAAGAAGGAAAAAAAAACTTAAATCTTCACATAGGGGCATTGCTTTTGTACCATGAAAAGTTGCACGTGACTTACGCTCGAGATGCTGTAAACAAGGAAGTGCTTTGCATGTTAATGCACTGAGGTATTTTGCATTTGTTCATGTATACGAGCAGATGCTTGTCTGATGCATGTAAATGTAATTTAGTATAATGTGCAGATATGCTTTATTTTACTCAGGAGTTCACTGGTGTCTACATGAATTGTTAGTTAAATATCTGTATACTGTTACTTTTGCTCGTAGCTTGCCTTATATGAACTGATGCATCCACGTCCTACTCTCTCGATTTCGAGCATACACTAGAGTGAAATGTGACTACCTTTTCACACAGTCTACTGAAAACTATAAGATTGCAACTTCAAAAATGTAAGTAAAAACCAACTGATGACGAAAATATACATATTTTCAGTATAACAGGACAGTTTGGAAGGCTTCCCTTTCATTTTACTTTAAGACAGTATTTGGATCTGCATGAATCAACGTGTTTTCTCACCGTGTCATGTTGTGAGAGCTTCAGCAGCTCGGAGCATGTCACTTCTTATTTCTCCCCTTACTGTTAAGAAATCCTATGTATAAACCATCACAGCAAAAATCTTGGGTTACACACACATGGACACATACACAGTCATCTTCTGAGCCATTTTCATCTAAAACCTCAAATCTCTTTACAATAACCATTTGTCGTCATCCACAGAGGAACTCTTCCTGTGGGATCTCTAAGATTGTACCAATAAAATGTAATGGCTCCCATCATTAACCACTCACACTGCTAACCTCTTCTTGATTTATCCACACATACAGGTAGGTGTTTTGTTTTGCAGAATTTCAGTCCAGCATCGACTCCATCTCCCCAGGGGCAGCGCAAAACAAATGGCCTCCATCTGTGTAGGTGACACGAGCCTAACACACACCAGCCGAGTGTGAAGATGCAGGTCGGGACCTTGTTATTTTAAATGTGCTGTTCATTTGGAGAACATCTGAAGCTCTGCTCAAAATGCAGCTCCCTCTGTGGGTGCAGAGGTTCTTTTTCCCCTCCAGGGAGTTTGATGCTGCCACTTTCATGGCAGAGAAGGCTGCAATGGACTACTTTATCCAGTTTAAAAATACACAGCACCTTCCAAACTTCCACAACTTCTGTCACACTTCAGAGGGCCGGCTGAGATGCAAACAGTAAGGACAAAAGGAATGTGTAAAGATGTTGTACTTTGACTGAATCTGGGCAAAGGCGGGGTACACTCTGAACAACCCACCTGTCCATGACAGGACCAGTACACACACAACCATTAACATACACATTGAAATCTATGGGCAAATTGGAACAGTTAATCAGCCTAATATGCATGTCTTTGGACTGTGGGAGGAAACAGGAAAACTCGGAGAAAACTCACTCAAGCATGAAAACATGCAAACTCCACACAGAAATGCTGTCTTGTTGTGAGGCAGACATGCTTACCACAACGCCACTGTGTCACCCACAGAATATTCAGTTACTAGATCTAGATTACTTTTTTCTACATACACTATATTTACCTTTTCGCTTTTTTATATAATATGAAGAAGAAAGACAGAGTGAGAGACAGAAGATGAGTTTTCCTAGAAAGGCCAGACACTTTGGTGGAAGGATCAATAAGGGCTATAGACAGACATGGAGTCACATGCTTTGGCCTATTTTTAGACACCCATCCTCTTGCAATCATTAAGTCCCTGTTTTCTGTGCTCTGTGAATGTTAACACTTTACTTAAAGCACATAAATACTAAACTAATGCTTTCATAATGATGGATAAATACATGCACAGCTACATCCGGAAATAATGAAGCATGTACATGTACATGAGGATTCACACATTATAAATCATTGGGCATGTTGATTCGAATGCTGGTTTGAAATGGAAATTGTCCCAAGTTACTTAAATAGCAGAAAGGTTATCTCCTACCCTGACAAAGTTAACCCTAATTAAGTGTTTTGCCCAGCCAAAGAATAAAAAAGTAGTGATATTTTTGTTGGACTGACTTTAGGCTGGATTACAGCATGAAATCACCATGCCAGTTCCCTCATTTGTCAGGTCGAGGCTCAGCAACATTATGCAGCGGTAAAATCAAGTTAGCTGACAACCTGAATCTGATGAATAATCAATTTATCCCTTCAGCTGACTTTTTCTTGGTCAAATGATCTGGATATAAAATCAGGGCTCAAATAGCGATTCTCAGAGTCTAAGAAAAACTTTTTACACATAACTTGCCCCACAAAGTTCTGACCTTTACCTTACTGAAAGTCTTTAGAATGTGCTGGAGAAGGCTTTATGAAATAGTGTGATTACTCCATTACCAGTTCAAGTTGTCGGTGAAAAATAGTTTGTTGAAACAATGCCATGTGGATTAAACATGGCTTGTAATCAAGGCTACAAAATATTATAGTGCAGGACTTTTTTTGGCTGGACAGTGAACAGCATTATATAAAATTTTTAGCCTCTGACTAATGGGGTGTTCTTGCATACAGTACAAATATATACTTCATGTTATAGCTCATTCCTTTATTGTGGTACGATGTTACAACCACCAAAAAAAACCCCACACAAATACACATAGAAATGAACAACTATGGATATAAAGACAACAAATATATAGATAAAAGGAGAACATGTACAAGTTTCTGTCAAATTAGTGGTACTTATTGTTTTAATTGTGTTTTTTATTGTGTTAAATAGGATAAATTCATGAACGTAGAAGGCTCAGTAGTGTTTGTTTGCATTTATTGCTCAGCATTTTAATCCTAACCTTCACCTCATTACCTAGTCACTTATGCCTGCCTTTCTGCTAATCACCTTCTTGGACCTGATATAAATGCAAAATTAAATTAAATATTTATTAACTATAGGTGAACTACATTCAACCTCATCTTAGTAAGGGCAAAGAGTTTCCAAAATTTCCATATTATTTTTGGTTGAAAAAATCTTTTGCTTGATATATATTATATATATATAAATAATCACTAATAATACCTTAATAATAATAATACCTTCTTTTTCTCTTTTTGTTAGAAGGTTGGATGGTGTTTTATTGGTGCAGCACAGAGATGCAATAGTTTGCACTGTTGTCTCAAAGCAAGATTTTCTGGGTTCAGACGTCATAGCTATCTTGAGCCGTTCTGTGTGGCATTTCCATGTTCTCTATGTACCTGTGTGGTTTCCTCTGGGCACTCTGGGATTTTCTCCCACAGTCCAAAGACATGAAGCTAAGACCAAATTTATTTTAGTGACTTACACTAAATACAATTTAATATTTGACATTTCCAGCACTAACACCTGTTTAAGCTTTGCCCATTTTGTTTTTTTCACGAAGAACTGCAAGAGCACAGGAACCTCACAAGATCAAAACTAATCAAATGCTAACAACAGTGTGAAAATAAAAAGAGTGAAAAACAATTATAATATGATATGGAATATTAAGTTAATGAAGTAAGCTCTAGGCAAATTCTATATAAAACCTTTCACGCTCATGCTTAGTAAAGACTTGTATACTAATATTGTATCTCCATTAGATTCATTAACTGTGTTTATCTAATTATTCTGGCTGCTCGCAATGTTGCACATGATATGATTTGGGATGTGAGATCTTCCTAAAGCTGATGGCATTGTGTTTCAATGTGATACATTTCCTAAAACTGTCTTATGTCTCAGCCATGCTTCTAAATTGGTAAATTCACTTTCATAATCTCACTGAATGATTGAATGTCACACTGAATGAATGAGTCTGGAGAATAAGTGTAAATAAGACCTAAAAAGCTACCGACTGTCAATCAATCCACACACCTGTGTGACTGTGTAAGAATAATACACACAGTGTTATCTGTGACTGACTAATTACACTGAATCTTTACATATTGTGTCATAGCTCACTCATCATCCAGGTGAGATATAGTGAAGCATCACACTGACTGTGTGACAGTTCAGTCTATATCCTGGTGTTAACATTAGAGGTAGTGTTAGAGATTTTGCAGCTGCTGCTCAGTGCAGCATTGAAAAGGAAAGAGGCTGATGGGTCCTTGGTGTGTTTCTGAATTAACTTGTGTTTTTAGCATCGCTATTAATTAGATCATTCACTTGTGCAATCACAATGAGAGTGTGAATATGGATTTTGAATTTATAGCAAGACTTTAAACTGCAGGGCATTTATATTTACAACATTTGGCAGACACCCTTATCCAGAGAGAATTACATTTCATCTCACTTGGACTCCCGAACAGTTAAGGGATTTATGGCCTTGCTCAAGTGTCCAAAAGTGACATTTTGTTGGTACTGGGGCTTGAACCCCAAACCTTCTGATCAATAACCCTTTAAGAGTTAGGAGGTTTAAGCACTAAGCCATCACTGCCACCACTTTAAAAACATATCGTAAGAAAATTGATATATGATTGTATGGTTTTATTTCATTGACACTAATATTATAGTTATAGTATATTATAATAATAGATACATTAGAAAAATTTATCGTGATTACATATATCGATTGTTTTGGTTATATAGGATTAAGCTATCCTATATAACTATACTTTATATATATTACATATATAAAGTGCAATCTAAATACCACCAATCAAAGTAGACAGCTACTGCTACTATTTAAATTTAAGTGGTTGTACATTACTTTGGCATACAGTCTGGGAGACTGGCATTGGGCACAGAGACATTCAGTGCAGCACTCTCATAAACATGCTAGGAATAAAATAATTCAATAATTAAATTAAATAAATTAAAAAGATGAGTGTAAAGAGTTAAGGGGGAAAAAAACTTAATTTCTAGTTAAAAGTAGCAAGGAAACCCATAATTTATGCATGAATGTAAAATTTTGATTTGCCCTGCAGCATCCATTGCTCTCTGGGCTACTGATATAGAAAGATAATAGGTTTCGACCAATCAGATTTAAGAATTCAGTGGTACTATTGTATAATTAATATTTACGAAACTGGTGCGTCGGAGATTCACATAAATATTAATCAGTAGTGGGAGCTCTTAAAACAAGCTGTGAGTTGGAGAGGCAACAAAAGGCACTCTACAAAAATGTTTAATATTTTTCACTAAAATCCTCCAAGGAGGTTCTGTTTTACCCTTGGTTTGTGTGTTGGTTTGTTTCTAGAGGGATTATTAAAAAGTTGTGTGTGGATTTTATGAATGGGTATAGGGTTTTGGACAGTGAAGAGTCTGTTAGATTTTATGGATGTTCCAGATCAAATTCTGAAGCCAGGATTTTTGAAAGGATTCTTTAACATTGTGTGATAGGATGATTTTTTTGGTGAAGTCATATTACACTAGGCCAAGTATGGGGTGCTGTGTACATTATTTGAAACAAAAAAAAAGGTACAGGCAGATTTTCATGAGATTTCTACCAGAAGTGGGGTTTTGGACAAGGAAGACTATTCAATTTTAGACACAAACCATATCAAGTTCTGGAAACAGGATCCTTAAACATTCTTAGATAGGACAACATAGTAGGGATTGCTGGGCCGGTCAGAGGTTCCTGTTAAATTTTATAGTTTTTATTTTGACTTCCAAAATCACGTGTGTTTTGTGTTTTAAGGATGCTTCAGCCTTCACAAATGACTGAATTTAATTACATACAAGTTATTTAATCCAGAATGATTAGAGATTAAAACAAAGTCAAGCCAGAGCACTGGTGAAGAAAGTCAGCCTTCATTCTGATCAGAGGCATCTCCTTCTCCATGTCAGAATTAATTAAAACAAACATGTCTTTTAGATTCAGGTCACAGCTTTCTTGTGATCATGCAGAGGAAGCCTTTCCTCCACATTGCTGTTACTGAAGGCCAATGTGCTCTGCACTGCTATTCTTTAGGCTGCTGCGTTCTAATGATAAAGATTTGCCACTAGATCTTTAGGGCATGGATGAGGATGAAAGCAATTTGTTATTTTAAGCATGTTCTTTAGGGTGCAATTTGTCAAAGAAAAAAGAAAAGAAAAAACTGATATGATATCAAATCAAATTGCAGCCGAAAGGGTGAGATGAAACAGTTAGTGAATATGTATCATGTGATGTTTCCAGAATCCAATAAGAGTGTTGAGACCTCTATTTAAGACACAAATGCAAATGAGTGTCCATTCTTTTCTCTCACAATGCAAATAATGATGCTAGCTGGGCTGGTGTTGGATGTTTTTGTCCACACATATGTACATACACATACACATAGTTACTATTATAAAAGTCAATGCCAATCAGGACTGCCGAACGCAAGTGCAATTATGCTTTTCTGATACGAGTGAATAGCTAAGTGGCCCCATTGTTTCACAAGGCTTGATGGCTCAGTTGCTAAGCACAGCTGGAAAATTAGCATCAGGATTCAGATCTCAAAGAGTTTTCTTAAAAAATGTTTATGTAAGTTCAGATGTGCAGATGCATTCATCGATGTTCAGATGTATTTACTGCACTCCTGCGCCGTTCAGATAAGACACACGATAATACACAGCATGAAGCTGAGCAAAAGACGACAGCATGCATATTTGCCTGGCAACTGATCTCCCTTGTGTCATTTCTTTTAAGATATATCTATATTTTTGTCCACAGCGTGAGATGTTGTGTACTGTGCCTTTCTTTCACTGCAGTCCCTGTATGAATTAAATAAGAGTGATGGCATCAACTAGCACTTCCAATCACAATAGCAGAAAACATGCCTCACAGCCAACAGCACCACTGGATCCCCATGATGCCTTTCCTTGCACTGAGACACACTTGTTTTATAAATCATGGCACATAAAACTGTCAGTTGATAAGGATCAAGTGAATTTTTTTTTAACTGTATACACCAATCAGCCATAACAATAACGCCACCTGTCTGATCAGCAGCCAGGCAGCCCCATACACAGAAAGCTGCAATGCACTGTGTTCTGATGCCTTTCTACCATAGCCAGGATTAACAGTGTCAGCAGTTTGTGCTATAGTAGCTCTTCTATGGGATCAGGTCCAGATGTACTCACCTTTGCTCCAAATGTGCATTGATGAGACTTGGTTGCCTATGACATCCTTGCCAGTTCACTGGTTATCCTCCCTTGGAACACCTTTAGTAGGTACTTACCACTGCACACCAGGAACACTCCACAAGACCTACCACTTTGGTGAGAGATGAATGAACCCAGTCATCAATCAGATCTTTATGCTTGCTCTTCTTTTTCCTGCTTTCAACACATCAACATTGACGGCTGGTTTTTCGATTTCTGTCTAATACATCCCACACCTTGGCAGGTGCCACTATAACGAGATAATCAATGTTATTCACTTCCCCTGTCAGTGGTCATATTGTTTTTAATGTTATGGTTGATCAGTGTACGCTGCAGCACCTTATATGTTACAGATGGAAAACACTGTCAGGAAACTTTTAAGAAAAGGACCATGTAAAGCAACAAACAGGAAATTTAAAAGACAGCAGAAACTGTCATCTGGGTACACCGGTTTCCTCCCACAGACCAAAGACATGCACATTAGGCCAACTGGCTGTTTCAAATTGGCTCTAGACGTGGATGTGAGAGCGAACGGTTTTGTGTGTGTGTGTGTGTGTGTGTGTGTGTGTGTGTGTGTGTGTGTAATTAAGCA
>JBCNYG010000022.1:12187545-12205376 GCA_039654305.1 Porochilus rendahli | reverse complement strand
ACTACAGTTCAGCGTTTAACACCATAATCCCCTCCACACTCACCACTAAGATGGAGATCCTGGGCCTCAGCCCATCCTGTGTCACTGGGTCTCCAACTTCCTGACAGACAGACAGAACACAGGCAGTACGGTTGGGCAGCCATGTCTCAACCTCAATGACCAGATGAGACAGCCTACCTAGAGGAGGTCAAAAACCTGGAACTATGGTCCTCCTCAACATCAACAAGACAAAGGAGCTGATAGTGGACTTCAGTACTAAGCAGGAGAGGAATTACCAGCCCCTGATCATCTACAGGACCCCAGTGGAGAGATTGGACAGTTTCCGGTACCTAGGTGTTTTCATCACACAGGACCTGACATGGTCCTGTCATGTTAACACCCTGGTGAAGAAGGTCTGACAGCATCTCTTTCATCTCAGACACCTGAAAGACTTTAAACTGCCCTCAAAGGTGCTAAGGACTTTCCACACCGTCACCATCCTGACGGGAAATATCACAGCCTGGTTTGGAAACAGCACCAAACAGGACAGGAGAGCTCTCCAGAGGGTAGTACAATTTGCAGAGCGTACCATCCGTATGGAGCTTCCTGACCTGGACAGTATATACAGCAAGGGGTGCTGGACCTCAGCCATCCCACCAATGGACTCTTCTCTCTGTTGTGGTCAGGGAAACGTTTCTGTTCCTTGAAAGCAAACACTGAGCGAATGAGGAGGAGCTTCTTCCCGGAGGCCGTTCGGGCCCTGAACCAGAACACCAGTACCTGGACACTGTAGACTCTACAAAAACATCCACCACAGCTGATTGTTGCACACAACACATTTCCACTTTACAGACACTTGTCACTTTTTTGCACATAGACACTTTACAGACTCTCAAGAAAATTGGTACTGAAAGAACTTACTGCCTGCACACTTACATTTTATGTTTTACATTTTTTTACATTTCATATGTTTCATATATGTTTTACATTCGTTCGTTTCATATATATAATATATATTTCATATATATTATATATTTTTTGTATCCTATATTTTATCTTATATTTTATTTTATTTTTTTAAATTTTATTATTTCCACCCCCCTTGTAATTTAAAATCCTTTAAATTTCTAGTTATTGTTCTTTTTGTTCTTGTTGATTGTTTGAAAGTATATTCTTTACAACTTGGACAGTCGTACTAAGCATTTCACTGCATATTGTACTGTGTATAATTTGTATGTGACAAATAAAATTTTAATTTGAATTTAAGACACATAACATAAGCCATGGCTGGTAAACCTGGAATGGATTTGTCCATGTTATACCTGGTTGGACTTCTCTGGATAGTGTGGATTTATACTGGTAAGGCACTCTATTTGTTTTTAATGCACTGTAACATTCTGGAGTCCCAAGTTGGTCATAAGTGAAGATCTTAGGGGCTCGCCTTTCTCTCCTCGGCAAACTGTATCCTGTTTCTCTGTGATCTTCACCTGAATCTGGACACTGGAATACTGGAAACTCATGCTGTTCTGTTGAGACTGGTTGTGCATCTCTATTTGGCTGATCAGCCTCCAGCAGTGCATCCTCCTTCTGTGTCTCAGAGTCATTTGACTTTATGATGAGCCCTTCTTCAACTACTGTCTCATCGGTGCTCAACAACAGGTCCTCTTGAGTGCTGCCTTCATGTGTGTCAGCACGCATGCCGATGTGTTCAATGGTCCTGTCATTGGTGGGACTTTCAGGCTACACTACTGGCTCGTAAAAGCACCTCCATTCTTCCTCATCCTCATACTCTTCCTGAGTTAAGTTTCCTGTTGCTGTCTCATGCGCCCTTTTCTTTTGCTTAGGCACTGCTTTGGGCTGGATCTCCAACAGTAAGTGATCACACGGCAGCAATAAATTGCAATGTATAATTCTTGACCTTCCCTTCCCCTGTTCCGGCTTGATTTCATAAACAGGGATCTTCTCTTCAACCTGGCGAATCACAACGTGAATGTTCTTTTCCCAGTGGCTGCGAAGATTCCCAGTGCCTCCTCTAGGTGTCAGATTTTTCACTAGAACACGATCACCGGCGTACAGCACTGAACTTTTCACTTTTCCATCATAATTTCTTTTGGTTCTCTCTGATAACTTCTTTGCATTCTCTTGTACTATGTTGTATGCCTCCTGCATTTCCTGTTTCCATCTTTCCATGTAGGTTTGTTGGTCTTCTTTTCCTGACTCTGTGGTGAGACCAAACAAGAGATCAAGGGGTAACGAGTGAAGTAATCAACAATAACCATTATATATTCATAACCTCCGCTACATTTGTCTAGGTGGAGAAAATCTATCGACACTAGTTCAAATGGCTGTGTAGTGATGATACTGGTTAGAGGTGCCCTTGTTTCTTTGGATGGTGTCTTTTGTTTCAGACAAGTACAAGTTCTTGCCACATTATCTTTTTGCATGTAAGGCCAGAAAAATCTGTCTCTGATCAGCAATGTTGTTCGATCAATACCTTGATGACCCATCTCATCATGCAACTCTTCCAGAATAGTGGCCTTATATTTCTCAGGTAATACAAGCTGTGTTTTGTTTGCTATCTTCCTGCGTAGGATGCCATGTTCATCAATATGAAGTCTGTCCAATCCATGCTTTAAACAATTGCTCTGATTGCTGAAAGTACTAAGTGTGTGTCTTGAAGGTTTGGTGTTCCTCAGTTTGCACTGTAATACAGGACTGATGTTCTCGTCACCCTGCTGTGATTGTCGAATCTCAGCAATTGAGAATGGTTTCATCATCTTTTTTCTCACTTTTGTACACTGCAGGGGGGGTAAGTACTGGACAGACCCATGTTGAACTGCGGTCTTGAATCACAACTGCCTGTGTGGTTGCGGCCACACAGTCTGATGTCAACTCCTCAGTGCACTGTCTCATGATCGCTTTCATATTCACAGGCATCCTTGACAGACTGTCAGCATCTACGTTTTCTTTGCCTGGACGGTATTGTATGGTAAAGTGAAGGTCTGCAAGTTCTGCTGCCCATCTGCATCCTGTTGCATTGAGTTTGGCACTTGACAAGACATATGTAAGTGAATTATTGTCTGTAAACACAGTAAAAGTAGGCACATAGTACAAATAGTCCCTGAATTTTTTTGTGACTGCCCACTTCAAGGCAAGAAATTTAAATTTTCCCGAGTGGAGATGGTAATTTTGCTCAGAAGCAGTCAGATTTCGAGAACCATAGGCTATCACATGCAGTTTATTGTCCTGTTGTTGGTATAAAACTGCCCCAAGGCCCTGATTTGAGGCATCTGTATGAAGAATGAAAGGTTGTGAGAAGTCTGGGAATCCAAGGATTGGTGGCTCAATTAGAAAGTCCATTAACCTCTCTAATATACCTTGATGTTTTTCTGTCCAGACAATTGGTTTGTGTGATGGCACTCCTTTGCCTTTCTGTGTAACACGACTCATGTTTGTCCTTTCTGGTGTCTCTGTTGTCCCTTTCATTAAGTCATAGAGTGGGCTGGCAATACAGGAAAAGTCCTGTATATATTGTCTGTAATAGCTCAACAGGCCCACTATAGCTCGTAGCTCTCCTATGTATGTCCTGTTCTTTAAAGCTGTCGCGGCAATAGTGTCGGCTGGTTCGACCTTGCTGCTTTTGGCTGAAACAATTCTCCCCAGGTAGCGGATTTCATGTTTAAATAAGTCATACTTGCTGGGCTTTAATTTAATTCCATACTTTCTCAACAGCTGAAGTACTTTCCTGACATAGTTTACATGGTCATCAAATGACTGGCTATACACTAGCGTATCATCCAGGTAGGGAACACAGATGTTATCATCTTCCTCCAGACACTCCTTCATGCACCGTTGGAAGGCTGCGGGTGCGTTCATTAATCCAAATGGGATCCTTATCCATTCATAGAGGCCCCATGGAGTCACAAATGCAGTCAAAAGCCTACTATTTTCATCCATGAAACCCTAATGGTAGGCCTTCCCCTGGTCCAACAAAGAAAACCAGGAGTGGCCACCAAGACCGTCAAGAATGTCTTGCACTTGAGGAATCGGTTGTCTGTCAGGATGGGTTTTTTTTGTTTAGTTTTCTGTAATCTATACATAGCCGTAGGCTTCCATCTTTCTTTCTCACGCAGACAACCAGTGAGGCATAAGAAAAGTTGGATTTTGTCACCCATCCTTAAGCAATAAGGTTATGCAGGTAGTTCTTCATCTCCTTATACAGTGGTTTTGTTACAGACAGGTAAGTGCGTGCTACAGGGTCCAGATCTTTCGAGGATATGTTCAACTTAAGTTTCTCAATACATCCAATGTCATCATCTGATTGAAAAAGAGGAGCATTCTTGACGAAGCATGTTCTGTACTATAACTCTTTCAGGTTCACTCAGGTGGCTCAGGTCAACTGGTGAGTCCCATTGAGCAGCAATCACTTCAACATTATTTGTGTCGACTTGACTCACAGACACTGAAGGGTGATGATCATATTTCTCTAGTATAGTAGCTGGATACTCAGCCTGAACTTGCTGCAAGGTGCCCACAACAGTTTTTCCTGACAACTCAATGTTGTGATCAGTAGGATTCTGCACATCAATGACAATGTAAGGTGCAACACCACCTGTGAGTGTGACTAATGTCTCACAAAACTCTAAGCCCTCTGCCCACTGGGGGTTTATATCAGGTTCAAAGAAAAGTAGAGTGTCTTGTTTTAAAGGCTGTGTCTGCACCCTGCAATCAACATGAACAGATGTATGTTTGGAGACAACCACCTTCTCTTTTGTTGCTTTCACAATGCAGTCACATGACTGTTAAGTAGTCACTAAGTCAATAAAGGCAGTGATGCAGTCTTTGCCAAGACTAGGGAAAGCTGTTTTTAATGTCTCATGCAATTGTTCTTTACCTGAAGCATTCATTTGTTCTGTGGCTTTGGTTTTCAGCATCCTCTCCATGACATTAAATCCGAGGATGGGCAGTGAAAGACTCCCACCCTTCATCACCAACATGGGAACAACAAGTTCTTTGGTGTCAGCTCCTTTTGCTGCTAATTCAAAAGTCACTTCAATGAACCTCTTATATGGCATGCTTTGTCCATTAGCAGCTGTAATTTTCAAATCATCAGGTGCGTCAAGTAACTCAGACACATTTCTCAACTCCTCATGTGGTAAATGTCTCCTTTTCCACTTCTCATTGACAATACAAACTTGGGAGCCTGTATCCCATAGTGCTTCAACTTTACAGCCTTGTATAAAACACTCAATCACACACCGTTTCCCCTACGAGATCAACAAGACGAGAATGGTCACCTTCTTTGGCCTTTTTGATTTAGAATGCTGCTTTAGTTGTTGGTGGGGCTGCTGATTGCATTGTTTTCTATGTTATGACCAATATTCAACTTGACAGATCTTAGAACAGTAAGTGTCTTTTTTACAGGAGGCACACAGCGTGAGCAATGCTGTTGGGACATTAGACTGTTACTGGTCACTCCCAGTCCCGTGGGGGTAACCCTACTTCATTTAAAGGACCCATATTATCTTGTCTGATCCCCCTCACTCTACATCCTGCAAGGAAATGTTCACTGCTACCACACCTGTAGCAATGGGTACAATAGTCACTTGCATTTTGCTGGCAGCCATTGCATTTTCTCAGTCGAGCATGAGGTGGAGCAAGATATTGGCACTGGGGCACAAACCTTTGTTTGATACTGAGCCGTATCCCCTCTTTGGCCCGGTCCGGGAGGGGGCCAACAATTCTGTGGAGGATAGTGAAACTGAGAAGGTGAGAGGCACTCCTGTGCTGCCTGTGTGGCCATATACTGTATTGGTTGTTGAATTGCCTCATTGATTTGTGCAACTTCATTGCTAAGGTTTTTTAAGAATGCCATGTCAGAGCGCATTTCTTTCAGTTAATTCAGTATATCAGGCTGGGTTTTGTTAATGTGTTCTGGTTTCCCCTTTTTCTCTGCAGCTATATCAGTGGACTGAACCATATGTACAGTGGCTGGCCGCTGTTGGGTGAGAAGTTTTTTTTATTTTGTCTTTCAGCCTCATTTGCACAGGTAATGTTGAGTATCTCGAGGAGCAGCTCATCACTTCTTGTTGTCTGTAGCAGGTATGGCTGGAGGTCACCTTATACTATCATTTTGTGGGCCTGTCAGCACTGTGTGAAAAAACCTGGTTCACCAACTTGAACTGATATTTTAAATTCTCTGCTCCACTGTAGTGAGTGACAAGGTTGGGGAATCAATTGAGGGGAGGCATGGTCTTGGTCAGCATTATTTATTTCAATGGGCTCAGACCTTTGGCTCCCACTGGTTCGGTTAGATTTCTCTTGCAGTGATAATGCTAATGCGGCTTGTAGTGTCTCTATTTCTTTTCTCAGCCGCTCCTGTTCTGAGGTCTGCTTTTCCCCACATCTGTTTGTTTTGCATATGTGGCTACCTGTCCCTGTGTGTTCATTTGGGTAACCTGCTGCAACTCAGTGATTTTGTCTTTCAGAGACAGTAGCTCTGACATGCCCTGATCTTCAAGTTCACATAATCCTTCTCTATTTAAGTGTTTTGTAATATGTGAAATAAGAGAGGAACGACTTTTGTCTGATACATATTCAAATTCTGGGCCAGCAATGGTTAGGGAATCACAGACTTCAATCAAAGCCTCTCTAGACAATGTGTACAGAGCACCACCCACTTCTAGTCTTACTTCCCCAAGCTCTGGAAAATCCATTTCAATCTCTTACTTGTGGACAAGATCAGTGTGATGCAGAACCTTCTCGTTCCAGAGTAGACAACGCAGCTCTCCTGGCACCAGGTGTTAACCTCAGATTGCATGCAGGTCTCTCTACGCAGTTATTGATCTGCTTGACACGACTGTTGACTCTGGCTGTAGATTTGATGGGCTAAATGGTGATTTGGATGTCTATCTGGGACAGCTGCTCCTTATCACATTCATCCCAGCGGTACCTCCAAAATGTAACACCCTGAAAAGGGGAGATGTAAATAAAGATACTCAGACACGGTGCCTTCTCTCCTGCAGATGCACGGCGAATGTATTATTTTCAAAATTCAAATTGTACAAATGCATACAAAACATATTTACAGAATATGTTACTTATGACACAATATCATTTCTTTTTTTTCTCAACTTTATAGACAAATATTAATGCAGTTCTAAACCAATACATCTTGCTGAAAATAACTACAAATAAACAAACATTACTGTATATTAAACTACTTATTTCCACCTTTAACAGTTAGGCTATAATAAGCACTAAAAGCAAAAACACATCAGTAATTGATCAAACAAAAAATAGTATAACAGCTCAATATACATACACATGTGCTTTAGTAATCCTACTTTGTATATGCATTTAACTGAATTAAACACAAGCCAAATGCACACAGTATGTGTTTCACTTTAGCTAGCATTATGCTACTCTCTGATAGCCAGGACCACAGTCTAACCAATTCTGTCAGTATTTAAACCTTAACATACAATGAATTTTAAAAAACACTCTTAACTAGGTCAACATATACACAAAACTTAAGTGAAACAAACAACATTTATGAGCAAAACTGCTCGTTTTCTACCTGAAAAGAGGAGATGTATATAAAGATACTCAGACACGATGCCTTCTCTCCTGCACATGCACGGCGAATGAGGCATCACGGCCGACAGCTCCCCCTTCCTAACACAGCAGGCATGAGCAATCGATCACAAGCATCTCCCAAGCCGGAGGAACAGAGCACCGATTGACAGAACATGCTGGCAAGTGTGAATATGCGTTTTTTCCCACAAAAATATGTTTTTAAACACGATGTAAACATATTAAACATTTTAACATTTTACACGTCAAGTCCAATGAATTTACTTACATTTGCAGCTAGAGTCTGTCTATGTAATGAATTAACCCTTTTTATTATAAGGTATCTTTTTTACAATTTTATTTTGTACTGTCAATTCCCATAGTGATCTCTTAATAAAAAAAAAACAACCTGTCACATAGACGCTCAGTACGAGTGATCATCAACTTTAATTCAATTTCAATTAATATGAAACTATCATAAGAATCCATGTCAAACGAAATACATGTTAGTTAAAAAGTGCACAGTCGGTTCTATGATTTGCTCCAAAAGGTAAACGTTAATAAATGAACAGGTTAAAGGTTGTGACCTCACTTTTTCTTGCTTAGGCCATTATGGTACACTGGCTAATCTTGTTTTTTACCTGTCATCTTCTTTTATGGTCCTGCCAAAAAAAAAACATCCTCATATCATCACTATCAATTGTAAGCACAGCATTTCTGGTGACATTGTTTATTGTGGCCCGACAGCTCCACTCAAGTGCATTACATTTCATTCCACACATGAGGAGACTTTACATTGGTCGCGATGTGACAGAATGCATTATAGCTCATGGTGGCCGACTCCATGGCATGACACCAGCGGTCGCACAGAATGTACAGAGGCACCATCTGTAGTACCCCTGAGCACTGAGCAGTGGAGCGTATGGAGCAAATAGCAAAAAGGGCATTCCATAAGAGCTCATTAGATATAACAGTATGAAGGATGGTGGTTAATAATGCAACAAATCTCAACTGAGGAGACAATTACATCATTCCTCTCCTAGCTAATAAACCGCAGGTTGGTTGATGAGAAATGCACAGTAGCAGGAAAAGTAAGGCTGGTGTATTTTGAACAGTATCAGTGAATCCTGTCTGATTACTTATCTCACTCATTCGTTTGCCGAATCACTTCATCCTACAAACGTTGCTGGCAGGCTCATGTCTACCTCAGCTGACAGTGGGTAAAAAGCTGGGTACACCCTGAACAGCTCGCCAGATCATGGCAGAGCAATACACACACACACATAACCATTCCGACTCTCACCTGTAGCTGATTTGGAGCAGCCAATTAATCTAATGTCTGTATCTTTGGACTGTGAAAGGAAAACAGAGTACCCAGAGGAAACCCATGCAAGCACAGTGAGAACATGCAAACTCCACACAGAAATCGATGGGAGGCGGACGTGCCAACCACTGCGCCACCGTGCCCTCATTTGGAAATCTTGTGAGCCCAAAAGATAAGAAGCAAAGTGCACTGCTGGCCACAACAAATTATTTATCGCACATTCTCTAGATGCTGGGAGAGTGTGGATCATCCATGCACATTATGGTATCCATGTTCAATGTTTTTTCTCCCATCCATCATAGAGTTTTTCCTACCGACTCAGATCAGGGGTTGTTTTGTTCAATGACATTGTGAAGGGATTTGGTGCACTTAACATTTACTTGGGTTTGGTCATGTACTGATCTATTCCTAAATACTCAATCTTGTAAAACGGTGAGACTTCTAATTTAATGAGCAAATGCTACAGAGTTATGTGACAGCAAAAAAGAATAGTAACAAAGACACAGCTTTCAGTTTACCCTGCCTTTTGTTAGAGCTTTAAGTACACAAACTAATAGCAAATATTGAAGCAAATAACAAAATAAAAATGTTTTGTGCATAAAATAATTGCGGACAACCACAGAGAGGTATCCAGTGTAATAAATTCCCCAAAAAAGCAGCTATCGGTATCAAAAATACAACAAAAACCTTTTCAGAGTAGCCCTTGGTAAATATTTCAGGCCCCACAGTTGGTGGCTGTGAGTGAAAAAGGCAGCCAGCAGCTGCTGCGTGCCACAAGGCCATACTATCAGCTCCCAGTGGTTCCCGAAGACAGATGGAGAAGCACATGACCCAGAGTTTAAAGCTGTGCAAAAGACACTCTTCCTTTATCTCTGCAATAATGAAGAAAACTGGAGCTAGGTCTGGAGCCGCTGTGCCTCCAAGCTTCCAGATCCAAATAGTCAACATGCATGAAACTACAGCTCCTTTAAACTGAGAGGAAAAACACATCTGATAAAAGTGCAGTAATAAGAACCTAAAACAAAATGATGCGGGATCTGTGGTTAACCAAGCCTGCATGCCCCGTTTTCTTTAAGGTGAACAGACTTGAAAAAGTTGATAGAAAGTGATGCAGGCAGAAACTACAAACTGATCCAAATTGGGCATATGATGCCAAAATCACTGTCTTAATTGTTGTGTTGGTTTCAATAATGCACTGCGACATGGTGGAATTAAAGAAAAACACTTTTTAAAGCATGAAATGAAAGAAAATTGCCAATTAAAAATGTGCTATTTCCATTACTGGGCAAATAAAAACATAGCAATTAGAAGAGCTCCAAAGACAGTGTCATAAAGTAACATTGTTCTAAGCAGTAAGAAATGAGCCAAGAAAGAGGAGTTAAGTGACCTTAAGTGAATGTGGTATTGATCTTCTAGATGGAGTAAGACAGTGGGATGGTGTGAAAGTGGTGGAAGAGCAAAGTGGATTGATTCAGCTTGATGAGTGCTTAATTAAGGAGATGGGCCTGTGGTACCTCATTGCCTGCCTGTGCAATTAGAACTCAGGTCCATTGTATCCACACTTCCCATGCTCTGATGGAGAGTGTAAGCATGAGGAACTTGAGCATTGATTACACTGGCTGAATAAAGGTCTTACAGACTACTAATTGCCGAAAATATCAAGGAATTTCTGTGGATATGGAAGGAGAAGGAAGGGAGGATTTGATTATTAGGACTAAATAAAAGCAAGCAGTCAGGAAGTCAGGACCATGGGGTAAAATAATAAAAGTTGCACTAATGACAGTGATATAGAGAGGTGGTATCTAAAATCTGAACTAACCTCACTCTCTCAGCATGCCACTGAAGCACCCACCATGCCAAGGCCACACATCATGCATACACATTGCTATTTACAGAGTTTTCAAGGTGACTGACTCTCCTTGAGCGCTGTGTGTTCTACAGTGTTAAATAGCGATAGAGCCACAGTGTATCAGTCACATTCTGTGAATGTGGGGAAAAATATCTAGTCACACTTTTCCCAGGAATAGTGTTCATAGTGCTACATTTACCCTTCAGAACAACTGACAAAGCTGTGTCATGACAAGCGCCCTTACAGCTCCAGGTCGTCTAAGAGGTGTAATGATAACTGACCTTATCATTAAGAATTGCATAAACATTGACCTTACTACCTAACCCAAGGCTGATTAAAAATGGCTTGGTGACTGGTGATATAGCACCAAAATAAGTGAATGTACCTACAGACTGTGAGATTTCAGCCATCGTAGACGTTTAGTGCAAGCCACACTGTGCAACTGTGTTCAAGCTTATCCACAAAGGGCTGGTGTGGGCGCGTGTTTTCTTTCCATCCAAGCAGGAGCCACATTTGAAAGTGAAAATCAATTGTTTGAAGGTGTCGCCTCCACCCCTACGCCAGCCCTTTGTGGATTAGCTTGAATACCCCTGGTGTACGTACATCGAACTTGATGTTGTGTGTGGGGACTTAGGGGGGTGTCAGCATTCAACTGACTTTTAGCATGAAGTTGTTTTTGATGCTTGACTTGTTACAAGATCAGTATCATATGATTGATATTTAAGAAGTACACCGAATAACATAATCAACAGTTATGAAGTTACCACAAATGCCATTGAAGCACCCACCTTATCTGGCTGCTAGCACTCGACTTAATATAAAAATGTACAAATTTGGTTTTCTAACAGCTGATACTTATTGAAATAAGCCTTTCCATATGTTTGTGCAGGCTAATGTACACAGTCCCGTAGCCCTGTGAACACTATTTTAAATATGCCAACGCTGTGGAAGTTAAATACAGTATTTGCAAGATGTTCTGGCTGACTTCACACAAAACCCATGTTCTTTTCTGAGTACAGTGTGAGAGCACTGCTTGGCTGCTTTGTGTGTTTCAGAGTCATGGCGGGATTTATATAAAAATCCGCATCTCAGGTTACATGTGCACACAGAGCAAATATAAAAAGCCTTTTTTTTTTCCAGACAGTTTCTTAAAAGAATTTGCTGCTCTTCTTTGTTCATGGCCTGTCAGATGAGATAAGTTCAACATCTATTCAATTCAATTCAATTTAGTTTCATTTGTATAGCGCTTTTTACAATTGACATTGTCACAAAGCAGTTTTACATAGTAAAATTAAATTAGGGAGGAATCAAAAATTTCTCTACAACCCCCTTCACATCCCTATACACATCTGACTTCAATGTTAAGAGACTAAAATTTCCACAGCAGGGAAAGCTAAGGGAATTCAGTCCTCAGCAACATTGCTGTTTAATGTACAAAAAAATAAAAATAAAAAATAGTTTACATAGTTAGTTGTGTTAAAGTACAATTACACACAAATACAAATACACAGTTAAAATTGTCAATCAAATCCCATTAAGCCTGATTAAAACAGCGCTGATATTGGAAATAAGGCAGATGGAAAGACAGATACTATTATTATTCTTTCTCTGAAAATTCTTTGTCGATTGATGAATCGGACTCCCAGTTGAGGTGCAGGAGCTGGTGTTTCTCAGGGATTTATCTGACCAGAAAAAAAACATGTCAAGCTTCTCCTAGGGTGTGTGTTATTGTGATTCCGCGAAGATCTGCTTCTTTTCCCTCTTCTCATCACACACGCTTTCTCCAGCTGCTTAGCATCTGGATGCAAGCTAAACAGATTGCTCTTCCTACAGAGATTTCAGTGTTTGACTGTTTATGCTACAATCGTGTTCTGAGATGAGAGGAATCATCTCATGAAAAATCAAATAATTCCTCACAAAAAAAATCACTTAAACTTTACATGATCACATGTGAGAAATACATACAGGTTTAGATCCTCATATAAGTAAAAACGTCACTTGAGCACTAGAACTTCTGACTAGGTTAAGGTGCAAAGTTGAAAGATTTTCTATATTTCTGTTTATATATTATATATATATATATATTTATAGAATATATTCATAGAATGTGCTGACAACAAAATCACACAAAAATTATCAATGGAAATCAAATTTATTAACCCATGGAGGTATGGATTTGGAGTCATACTCAAAAGTGGAAAAACACACTACAGGTTGATCCAACTTGATGTAATGTCCTTAAAACAAGGCAAAATACGGCTCAGTAGTGTGTGCGTGCCTGTATGACCTCCCTACAACGCCTGGGCTGCTCCTGATGAGGTGGCCTCCTGAGGAATCTCCTCTCAACTACTGGACAGTCCGTGGTGCAACGTGGCGTAGGTGGATGGAGCGAGACATGATGTCCCAGATGTGCTCGATTGGATTCAGGTGTGGGGAACGGGTGGGCCAGTCCATAGCATCAATGCATTCGTCTTGCAGGAACAGCTGACACACTCCAGCCACATGAGGTCTAGCATTTTCTTCCATTTGGAGGAACCCAGGGCCAGCCGCACCAGTATATGGTCTCACAAGGGGTCAGACAATCTCAACTCGGTACCTAATGGCAGTCAGGCTACCTCTGGCGAGCACATGGAGAGCAGTACGGCCCCCCAAAGAAATGCCACCCAACACCATTACTGACCCACTGCCAACCTGGTCATGCTGGAAGATGTTGCAGGCAGAAGAACGTTTTCCAACGTTGTCGGTCACGTGCTCAGTGTGAACCTGCATTCATCTGTGAAGAGCACCGGGCGCCAGTGGCAAATTTACAAATCTTGGTGTTATCTGGCAAATGCCAAACGTCCTGCACGGTGTTGGGCTGTAAGCACAACCGCCACATGTGGACATCAGGCCCTCATACCACCTTCATGGAGTCTGTTTCTGACCGTTTGAGCATACACATGCACATTAGTGCCTGCTGGAGGTCATTTTGCAGGGCTCTGGCAATGCTTCTCCTGTTCCTCCTTGCACGACGGCTGAGGTAGCGGTCCTGCTGCTGGGTTGTTGCTCTCCGATGGCCTCCTCCACGTCTCCTAAAGTGAGCAACAGCTCGCATTGATGTGCCATCCTGGATGAGCTGCACAGCCTGAGCCACTTGTGTGGATTGTAGACACCGTCTCATGCTACCACTGGAGAGAAAGCACCGCCAGCATTCAAAAGTGACCAAAACATCAGCCAGAAAGCATAGGAACTGGGAAGTGGTCTGTGGTCACTAGCTGCAGAACCACTCCTTTATTGGGGGTGTCTTGCTAATTGCCTATCATTTCCACCTGTTGTATATTGATAGATAGATACACATTTTTTCAGAGCAATTGATTTATTTTGAAATGTATTTTTACATGATTCTTTTTTTTCCCCCATGTAAAAATACATGATGTTATTACATAGTGTTTTTGTTTAGAATATTTCAAATTTTTTTATGCATGGAATTTCCACTTTATTTTTTTATTCACTGTTTGTTTCTCATGACTTTTTTACACCTGTTTCATTAAACCATGGTAACATTTCATGTTATTTTCACATTCATTCGCCGAACCACTTAATCGCAGGGAGGCAGGACCCAATCTCAGCAGACTCTGGCCGAAGCCTTCACACATGCAATTACGGGGAGAACATGCAAATTCCACACACAAATACTCTGGATGAGACCAGGATTCGATCCCAGAACCATTCTGGTTCCCTTATATGAAAACTCATGGGGATTTGATTAAAATCAAACTAGACAGCAACAGAACTTTCCACAAAATAATCAGTTATTTGAACAATGAATGATTTAACAAAGTACTGCTGATAGTTTAGATTGCCTGAAATATTTTGTTAGGCCCATCAATGAGTTATGCTTAATTACATCTGCAATTATACATCTGTCTAACAAATTGTGTAATTTTACAGAAAAAAACCTGGAACAAACCCAACACCACAGTGTGCACAACATAAAGCCTGTGGCACCGAGGTGTGTATAAATCCAGGACTCTAACAGAGCTCTAACAACATAAACATAAAATAGTTCATGCACACTAAGAGAAAAGCTAATTAGCAACTTTCTAATTTCAAGGAGAAAAAATAAGGAAAAATTGAAAGAAATGGGGAGAGACGTGTCTGTGACTCAATAACATACCGGTTGAAACATTTTTATTTCAGAGGAATTCATTAGAATGTACAGTAAACATGTAAGTTCATCATCATTCATTCTACACTTCCCGTCCCCCAAAAATCATAAATATTTAACATTTATAATTATAATTTGTTCCAACATTCAAAGTTGTAAATCTGTTATAGCTACAGCTTCTTTTAAAACATTATATTTACAATAGAGATGGTATTGTATTTGGCATAATTACAAAGACATTTTCCATAATTCCTTTTTTTATCAAGCACTGATTCATGTGAAGACTAAGTTCTTAAATCCAAATCTGAAATATTGACCAAAAAATAAAACCCCAACAAATATAATTATTTAAAGTAACAAAAAGAATGTAGCAGTGAGAGATCAATACTTTCCATGAAATGTTTACAAACTGCTGTTCATTTGCAGGGCACAAAAAAGGCTCTGGGCAGACTGCTATAAATGCCCAAATCTGGGTGGTGTCTAAGGTTTCTGTGTAAATGATAACCTAAATAAAACCACATCATTATACAGATTTAATTTTAAACAGGGCTGTGACAATACACAAACCTGTACAACATGGTCATTCTGCATATATACGAGATTTTTTACAATACAAATTAAATGAACCAATAAATAAATCTATAAACATATTTCTCATTAAAAACAAATAAAAACAGGATTTATTATACTATAATTATAGAACAGCTCTCCTGAATTCTCAAATCTAATTGGTCACAAAATACTGATTAATTTCCAGCAGTACTGGCAGTAGAGCCAGCTATAAGGCAATTGATACGTTTAGTATATTATTGTGCTTGTTATGGGTAAACCTTTTTATTTAGGTTTTCTGCTGGGGCAATTCTTCAGGATGAAGAACAGTTTTTTGCTAACAAGCTGCATTTTATTTCTTAATAACTTGTTCAGAAGAAAAAAAAGGCAGGCTGGTGAGGGAACAACAGTTGATAGCTACTACAATGTAAACCACGACATGAATCAGTTGACTGGATGTTCGTAGCAACTGGAAATGGATAAGTATAATGTGTTGTTCTTTATTGAACAAAACTCAAACGCAGGCAATTTATCATAAAAAAAAATAAATAAATGCCAGGTGGTTCCAGTAACTATGCATCCCGCCTGTTTTTATTCAAACATTTAAAATGATTGATTTGTATTGATTGATTAATTGACATCTGGGAGGCTGTGGATCTGTATTGATAAGCAAAAAGGAGTGTATCATCCAGCTAAAGGTAGAATCTTGGTAGAAATTGTACAATCTTAATATCCTGATTATTACTGATATATTGTCACAGCCCACAACAGAGTCCTGTGTCTGAGACCTACAAATGAACAGTTTTCCCAAATTCCTACTGGCAGTTCTGAGAGTGCGATATGGCCACATGAACGATTTTGAATGCTTTTAATTGCCATGGTATGTGAATAGTCCACGTAATTGGCATACTAGAATGTGTATACTAGAATGAAGAATGGCAGGCTTCATTTCTGCAATGGCGCCAGCAATTTCAGCACACATTAAAAAAAAAAAAGTCAGTCACTATGCACTGCACCTTAATTAGGCTAGCTCCTGCTATGCCCATGGGCAGATGCTTCTGCCTTCAGCTCCTTTCCTAAATTTTACTCAAGCAGTGTAACATGAGTACCAGCCTGTCATGGCATACTCAGTTTTTCCACTGCATGACCCTATCATATAAAAGAAAAAGAACAAAAAAATGATAAAAATTACAAAAGCAGACTTGATGTGAATCTTGAGTTGGGGAATTAAAATACAGCATGGCCTGAACCTCTTAATAAATGCAGTTTTCCTGTTCCTTTGGCACAATACCTGGTAATCTAACTCAAGCATTTAACTTGTGTGGGCAGGCTTCATTTATGACGTGTCAGCTGTGAGTGCTGACCAAATCATGTAAACCATGAACCTGAAGCTAACAAGTTGGTGATAGATGAATGTTCAAAGTGATTGCTGTTCTATCTACAGATATGCTCTAATCAACAAGTCCAGAAATCACGTAAAACATACTATTGCAGAATAAAAGGGTTTGGTTAGCTGACTGCAGAAAAAAAGCAGCCAAGAGTCCAAATATGTGTGAAGAAAGTCAAGGATAATATCTGGTGCCTACACAAAAAGCTGAATGGAGGCCGCTAGCACCTCTGAGACATTTAAAAAAGTACAATGTACTTAAAATGTACTTAGAAACGTGCATTACCCAATGGTAAAATATTATTTTCAATACTTAAGGCAAAACATACTTTTCATATCAGTATTTACACCATGTAAAAATGCCCTGGTACTTAGAGCAAGAGCATCTTGATCTGTGATTGCTGAAAAGTGCAGGAATTAGCAGTAATACCCCCTGCCATACACTCCTACATAGCCAGTTTGTTCATGTAAATTTGAGAGCTTGGGTTTATCATTCCAAGCAGAGAAAGTGCAATTGGTGGTGCATGGTATTTTCTTTCAGCAGCACTAAAGCTGAGAGACTTTCCTGGGAAGGGGGCGGGGTCTGGGCAGCTGCTCCACTGGCTTAACACTACGAAGCTGGTGAGGTTTTGGTGGAATGGGTGGCGCATCGGCGCTCGTGGGAATGGAAAGGCTGTGAGGGAGGGGAACCGGTCGCCGCGGGTTGCTGCTATAAGGTGGTGGAGTCTTGTTCTCTCGCCGAAAGATCTCATCTATTCCACTGGAGGCAGAGGTGGGGAGGGCGTGGTCGGTAGAAGGTGTGACTTCAGTGCCTGAGGCTTCAGAAACACTGCAACGACTGAGAGAGGAGATGCCGCTGCTGTAGCTGCCAGAGAGTACTGGGGAGTTGGGTACAAGTCCTGCTGGTGGGCACTCTGTGGGCGAGGGTGTGAAGGGAGGCACCGAGTACTGCACACACACACACACACACACACACACACACACACACACACACACACACACACACACACACACACACACA
>JBCNYG010000022.1:12173628-12185688 GCA_039654305.1 Porochilus rendahli | reverse complement strand
TATATATATATAAATGTGTATATGTATGTAAGCATCCGTCGTATTATCCGTATTATATATAATGATCCTGAGATAGCAGACCAATCAGAACATGCCATTCGATTGTAGCAAATAAACACTAATGACTTGTATCTGGTATATTGACTTGTGCTGTAACCTACAATTCACTAGGCATTCTCATCATACAGTCTAAAAATATCAAACTTGATATCAGAATCTGAACCAGAATATTGCACCCTAGTTGATTAGACCTATGTAGCACAGTGTTGTTTGCAGTACATGCAGTACAATTGCCTAAAAATCACGTTCTGTAGGTGCAATAAATTCCATATTCATGCCATTGCTGTTTTAATTTATTTTCCTTGACACTATTTTACACAAAGAAATTGACTTTTTGGGGGATGGTTTTATCTTTTCAGAATGATCTTCACTGTTCTGGGTGGACTTCTCTTTGGCAGTGATGGCTACTTTGTTGTGCTCGCCTGGTGCTCCTGTGCCCTCATGTTTTTCACTGTGAGTACTGGAAGGGATTTAGAAGTTCTTTTGGTGCTTTTAACGGGACTCATGCACACCATATCTTCAGAAGTTTGACCACAACCATCTGTTCCTTTCTGAAAATCCCATTCTAGGTGAAGTTTATTTTTTTCCTGTTATAGTAACCTCCAGTTAAAGATGAGGTTTTAGAGGAAGACTGTAGGGGCACTTTAAAGCTGTTGCTGTTACAGGCACAGGAGCATTAATGAGGCCAGGCACTGATTTTGGGTAAGAAGCTTTTGGGTGCTGTCTGTGTTCAAGTTCATCCTAGAAGTGCTCAGCATGGTTGAGGTTAGGGCTGTGTTCAGACCACTGGAGATTTTCACTGCAACCTAGGCAAACCATGTCTTTATGGATCTCACTTTGTAAACAGAAATTTTCATGTTGGAACACATTTGGCCCTCTTAGTTCCAATGTAGGGAAATCTTAGTGCTTGAGCATTCAAAGAATCTTCTGAACAGTTGTGTGATTCACAATTTCTGGACACAGATTACGCAGTGCCCATACATGAGTGTAATTGTCAGGTGTTCACAAACTTTTGGCTGTATGGTATTATTACCTGCCATTATGCAGCCCAAATCCGAGGGGTGTTGTAGTAGATTAGCCACTCAGGATGCACAATGGCTCATCACCAGTAGGTAGGGACAGAATGAACATGTTTTGTTTTATGTCTCTGTGTGTGCATGCATGCATACACGTACACACACACACACACACACACACACACACACACACACACATTAAAAAATGTCACAAGACTTTAGCCAATAAGAAAAAGAGGTCAGGATTATTGCTATAAAAGTGACTCAAAGAGATCCGGAACAATGAGCTGCAGAAGTATTCAGCCATCCAGAATGTCTTCACATTTTGTAGTGTTAGCCTACAACCTGCAACTTTAACAGATCTCGTAAGGATTATACATCAATCTAAGTGTGCATTTCTTGTGAAACTGCAAAGTTTCATGAAAGGCAACCCAAAGAGCATCATGAAGTCCAAGAAGCGATCAAAACAAGTCGGGGCCAACATTAGCAAAAGGATTGGTCATGTTTGTTAACAGAAATATCACAGATATTAAACATTTCACAGAGCATCAATTAAAAAAAGAAAACGGTATAACCATAACTAATTATAACTCTCAACTTCACCAGCAGATTCTAGGATTGTGTCTACCCACAAGCCATCAGGCTACTGAACTGCTGATATACCAGACAACTTGCACACAACATTTTGCACACTCACTGTACACGCACACACCACTACCTCTGCACCACAGCCACTTTAGACTTTTTTTTACTCTGTATTTATCCTACTGTATATATATTTTCAACTTCTTTTAGCTTATATTTTTATTTCTTTTATTTATATAGTTTTGATTTTGTACTTAAGATTTTATTTAAATGTTTCTTTATGTGCAATATTTGTTTCTTATGTGTAATATTAAGGGGGCTTTGGAGTCCAAGAATTTCATGATAAATAAAATTGAAACGGTGGGAGACTACTCAAAATAGATAATATTGTACAATCACATTCTACAGGAATGGACAACACACAACCATTCACACTCACACATAGGAGCAATTTAGAGCAATCAATTAGCCTAATTTACATGTCTTTGCTTGGAGGGAGGAAACCGGAGTACCTGGAAGAAGCCTACCCAAGCATGGGGAGCACATGCAAACTCCTCACAAACATGTCCTCCCTAAGCCGACTTGAACCCAGGACATTCGTGCTTTGAGGAAAATGTACTAACCATTATACCACGGTAGCGCTCCATATTTGCAAATTGGTTAATTTTAATAAGGTGATAATTTGTTAAAAAAATAAGTTTTGAACCACCATATTAAGTGTTTGTTTATTTATAATTTTTTTAACTACACACTGCACATTGCCATAAATAACAGGGATGTAAAGTAACACTTCAATATTCATGAAAACATCAAAGATGTGAAAATGTGAGCTGAGACAGAGGTAACATGGTTACTTAAGGATTTAATTAACATTAGACTGAGATGTCTTGGACTAGACTGTATCTGCAATTGACTCGTCAATGAACAATGGCGTACAGAGAGCTGGTCTTTAATCATTAAGTAATATTTTCTGCATAAGCATATTTCAGACAAATGTGAAACATTCATTATAATTAGACATTTAAAAGGAATGAATGGTGTTCAGTTTTCCATGCAAAAGCTAGCACAGTCAGACCTACTCCAGAGAAGAACTCTGCAATTAATTTAGCAAGTGTACACACAGACATTTTCACAGCCACCCACTCTTTGGACTTTATAAATGATGCATATTATATGAGAAGCCTAATTTAAAACACACAGCTAGTCAATCCATTTACGAAGTGCTGCTCAGAGGGTTTCATGGCACTCAAATACACTCAGCAGTTTTGTCCTTTCAGAGTCTGCAGCCTATGAACTGACAACTTGGTGAAGAGCTCTGTATGGACTTGACATGTGTGAGTTTTTATATTTGTGTTAGTATCCAGGTCTCAGTAGTCTAACTGGACAGAGACAAGGCAGCGGTCCCTCAAACTCAAAGAGACGAAAATATATTAATGTAACATGTTAAATTTTGCATGCTGTATATATACAGTGTACACCAACATCACATATATAGCATACATACACCGTTCATCAATTCACACACCTTTTAGCATCCCTACATATTATTTTCAGGTGATGACATAAATGGATGATTAGTAATAATATGATGTGCAGAAAGGCAGAACTGAAATCGATATATGCACTGTTCAATGAAAACATGACAAAGGAGAAAGAGCCACAATTACTGTCTCTGGAGCAAATTAATATCAATAGCAGGAGCATAAAACTCTGATTAGTCAGAAACGCATAGGGGATTGTCATGGCTTACTGCCTTCTCATGTCCAGAAGCAAATATACCTGCTCATACGAAAAAAGGATTTTTCAGAAGAATTTAAGGAGTCACGTGACCCAATTTGAACTAGTGTGTGCAGGTATAAAATACTGAAATCACTATTCAGCACAGGTCATTATTATACACAGCATGCATATGGTGTCAAAGTGAAAATAAGAATAGAAAAGCTACATCTAGTAATGTTTTAATACAGACAGCACAACTGCGCCGGTGTTCAAATGTGCACAGAAATATTTAAAAAGGTCTCAGAAGCAGGTGTTTTACTCTCACACTGGCTGGAGCAGGTGGTTAGATATGAAGCTCAATGAACACAAGAGAATACATTGCTTTCAGTAGTCTTTCACCTTCATGTCTTAAACCACCATGGATCGACACTGCACATTACAGCTGCTCTGTATTTGTGTGGAGCACTTACTTACCTTTTCATTCAATACTTCAGTAAATATAACCTGCAAATAACTTCACTACCCGTCATGTTATAAATATCCACTGCCACGGAAGGTTTGTTAACCCAGTAATTTTCTCCTAAACATTGACAGAACTTCAACCTACAAGTGCACACTTTTACAGCAAGGATAGAGGATAAAATATTAAGCTGACATTTAATAAGAGTTTTGTGGTACATTTGATATTTATTTATAATATACAGTACCAGTAGAAAGTTAAGACATAATACAAGGGCTGTCACTGTACCAGAACATGCTTATTGAAATCACTGAACACTAAAAATTCCAAATTATTTATGTTTTATTAAAATGTTTTTTTTTTCAATAAATGTATTTATATTAATTGAGCTTAAATCAGTTAGATGTTGCCCAAGTTCCGAGTTATGGGTATAATAGATTTCAGAAGAAGGGGGGAATAAAATTAGCCTGGTGAGGAAACAACTGTTTATAACAGATGCTATAACATACAGTACCAGTCATAAGCTTGGACACACCCACTCGTTCTAATTGAAAAAGAAGGTGTATCCAAACTTTTGATTGGTATTGTATATATTTATTCTATCCTAAGTAAATAGATATGAGCAATTGTGCGCTCTAATCGGATGATCAACTTCCACGATATCAGCTCAAATACTCTGATATGAAAAGAACAATATTAGGAATGACAGTGCTTGATGTCAAAAACAGCTTTTAAATTTTCTAGAATTAGACAAGTTTTCTCCACTACATGTGACTTTTTCTAAGGAACAGGCCTTCAGTCTTCGGTATGGTCTGGAGGACAACCCATTGGTCCCGGTCTTTGCCCGTACCTAGTGCTGCTAGAAAACTTCCGCTAGCAATTCACTTTCTTTAGTCTTAATTTATTCTACAAAAAGCAACAAAATATGAATTAAAGTTTATAAATAAATTACATATACACACATACACTCACACACACACACACACACATATATATATATATATATATAATTTATAATTATAAAAATTAACAGGCCTTCATCTAACCAACTAGCTCCATACTAACCAGCTCTGCTGTAAAGTATTTTTGAAGGAATCTGAACACAATAGTAAAAATGCTACAATTGTTACAATCCAGAGGACAAAATAAAATACCCATTCCACTCCCACTCATCGTGTGTGACTAATAGCTCGGTCAGCTTAAAGCCTTGCTAACTATGAGCTCATACACGACTCCTGGTCACGGAATAACCCTTCCCACTACATATACATATATATATATATATATATATATATATATATATATACACAAAACAGGTCTGTAGGGATCAAATTGTAGTCATTTTTTTCCCTTATACCATATACATACATACATACATATATATATATATACACACACACACACACACTGCTTAGATGCCATGTTCTCTGAAAAAAAATTGCAGAGTAATCAAAACAATTATTATGTTTGCCTTTTTGTGTTCAGCATTCAGCAGTGATGACAGTAATGTGAGTGGGCCATGAAAAATGAGGAAGATGCATTACTATATTCTCTAAAAATTAGGGAGCTTTCCTTCATGCATTTCAAACACAAACATGCAGCCACTGCCAGGAAGAAAATAATAAACCATTACATCACATGAAAGGTATGTTTTTCCTTGCTCTGCAAGCTGTTAAAGGAGGAGGCATCAATACTGGAGAAAGACTGTTGATGCTTGAACATGATAGGTAAACAAATACCCGCCTCCCATCAGAGCTCTTTCAGCTACTCTTCTTAATTTTATTGATGTGCATTGCCAAGACAATTACACCAACACCCCCACCCTATTCTCCCTCCTTTCCAGCTAATCATCAACTGGACGTGTTTGTGCTATGATGAGGACCTGTTTTCAATTGTATGGAATAGTGTTGTGTGGTAACTCGTGCCAGGGCTTTGTAGCAACACTGGATTTGTTTTAGTGCACACTAAGTACGCAGATAAGAAAAGTTGGCCACATCCTTAACCGATAGACATATTAGGTTTTCACAAACTGTTATGACTTTTAGTGCGTTTATAAAATGACAAAGATATTAAATCATGTTGAATATACTGCATACAATATTAGAACATTATTTAATTTGTATAAATTCTGAAGAGTGACAAAATATGATTAAAGAATAAGAAGTAGCATCATCTATACTATTCAAGGGCTGATCTGATTTTACTGGGTCATATCCCAATCTAGGCAACTCTACCACTCCACAATGGTGATACCAAAAGATTCCCAAAATTAAGCTGACGAGCATCTCTGAGTACAATCAAATTACATTTAAGAAAAAACCTTAGGAGGAAAATAAAAAGAAACACATACCTTTTGCGGTGACCTTGATACGGGACCTGGCGACTGTGATCTCATATTTTTAGCAGGAGACCCTGTTCAAAAAGACGTGTAAACACTTTTCACAATTTGTCAAACATTTAAGTTGATTCATTTTAACCATCAGCCACATGGCCACAGCCATCTTGGAAGGAAGGAAACATATTGCTTTACACTGAAGGTCTCTGCTAAGTGTCTTGCACATCTGCCAGCTGTTATTTTTCAGGAAAACAGCCTTCAATAAAAGCCAACACTCCTAACTCTATAAGACGGGGGACAAACAAAAGATTATAGTCTATAAACTGCTTCCAATCTGGAGTCTTAAAAAAAAAAAAAAAAGATTTTTTTTAGCTTAAGACTTCTTCAAAGGCTTTTATGGCAAGAGAGTATCCACGTGCCCATCATTTCATGAAAAGGGTCACATTGACGTAATACAAGATAATACTTGAGGTGTTTAGAAATTGTGTATTCTGGCAAACTGAAATGATGGAATCCTTAAAAAGCATGATTCACCAATCTCACTCACTCATGTTTTGGGAGGTGGTAAGACACACACTCACAGAGACATGAGGAGAACATACTACAAATTGAATACAAAATGAGATGCCCACCTTTGATCTGTGGCAAGGGCCGCTGAATATTAAATCTTATATATAAATGAAACGAGTACTAGTGACCATGGAATTCACAATTTTTCTTAATCAACTGTACTGGATTTTTAATACAGTAACACAGAACTAACCAGCCAGTGAAGCAAAGGTGCCAATTGTCTGTAGCAGTAAAGTTGCTACAGTAAAGGGAATACTACCTGATTGGTTCATATCTTATCTGACAGCTCAATATAACGGCTGTTGGTGATTGTTATACTTACGCAGCTATTTAGAAACATGGCAGCCCACTGTCAGTACCATGTCTACAGTGACAACATAGACCTTTTATGTATCAGCCCAACTAGAAGATGGATAACAATTTATTATGTTTAAATATACGAGGATATCAGAAGCAGGATGCCAAGTAGCTTTATCCAATTTTATGCCTTAAAGGCATGCAATATTATGTTATTCCATTTAAACTTAATATTCAGTGGATTAAACATACTGTAGATGTGGTCCTAGAAGCAATAAGAATAATTCTTTGTGATGAAATGTTTATTTTGCCACACTTAACTTGGACTATTGCGAAATGTTATTTTGGGGATATTAAACAGGCTCCAGTTAACCTGAAACACAGAAGACTGCAACACCTTGTACACATGTTCTTTCTTCCTGCAATCTCAAAACACTGTTATAATCAGTCAATATGTCTGGCCTAAATTGACTTAAGGCTGCTTTGTAACAATGCATGGTGTTAAAAGTTTACACAAATAAGGTTAAACTGAGAGTGATGAAAATGGGGGAAACTGACAGAACCAGTGCAAGCAAAAGAAGAAAGCAAGTTGGAAAACTGCAGTTTCAGATCACCATTTGAGGATTTAATTAAGCCCAGAAGTGCCATGCAGATTAGAGAGCAATGCTATGAGAAGGCTCATCTCTTCAACCAGGATTATATGATGAGTGAGAGCAAGCGCAATCCTTTAAAGTTGATGTGCTTTTTCCGTTAAGTCAAGTTTACTTTCAGGTTCCAATTGACTGATCCACTTAAAACCAAGAAGTCTTCACAGCACAAGTAAATATAAGACTTTTAAAAATATCCTTTCACTGGATGAATACTAAATAAAGATTAGTAATAAAGATAGGGATCGTGTTAAAAGGTCGTGAGAAACCAGGAAGACGACAATCCTGATGGTAGATGAAAGGTCAAGGAGTTAGAAAAAGTATTAGTGTCGGTGAAGGAGATCGGTTTTATTCTGCGTATTTTATTTTATTTTTATTTACCTGAGTATGGAGGCCTAGGAGGGACAGGGGGGCAAAACTGCTTTCCAACAGAGTCAGAGAACGCTGTGTCAAGACTCCAGCTGCTTGGGGCAAGCTTGACCACTTTCACACAAAAAACATGCAGCTCAAGTCAGTTAATTTAGCTTAGGACCTTCAAAGACCAACAGCCTACAGAGGGTTCTTATTTACAGCTTCAGAGAAGAACCGCCACAGGCATGTTTTGCTACACATCAGGTAAATAGGGAGAAACAACTTTGTTTTTTCTTCCTTGCGCTGACTTATTGAATGTGCAGTTGTCACTGGAGACCTAGTTCTACTTTGATGCCAGGTTAATAAATCCTACTCATTTTAAATTCACTTTCTGCTTCAGTTTCTTTATGTTTTCTAACCTTCACCAACAGTTCAAAGAAAGCAATCAAAACTCTGGTCTTTTTTTTTTTTAAATTAAACAAGGGAGTGTCTCAACTAGATTCAGTGAATCCCTTTGGAATATAAAATAGTGGCTCTTTATTCTGTGCTGCACCTTTAAAACACATACAGTAAGAATTCATAAATAAACATTAAAAATTTTCCATTCAGCGAAACAAACAAACATAACAGAAGAAAAAAACTGATGCTCTTGGGAATCTAGGCCTGCCTCTGCATCTACAACATTAAATCCAGGTTTCAAGGAGAAATTTGATAAATGGCTGAAAATATTGAAAATTCCTCCACATATTTGACAAGTGATGACAGTACCACTGAGGCATTTGGGTGACTCTGTCACAATTATAGCAACCGAAAGAAATCGAGACTGTATAAGAAAGTTGAGCTGTCAGCCCCCATCAAATCAAGCGAGGTAATTTTCAGTGTGTTTCATACAGTAAACCTTTCAACCACACTGAAGACCAGCAGGAAGGAGTGCGTGTGTAGGAGGGAGAAGTATGAAATTATGCACCAATAAATGGGCCTCACCTTTGTCTGGAATGGAGATGTTGGGATCGCTGCGAGGCAGAGAGCCATCACCTGCCGGATACGGGGTCGTCCTCTGCAGAACAGGCACAGGAGTATGCTTATGGAAGCCATAAACACTGTTTAATCCCTCATTTCAGATGTCACATTTTGTTAACACAAGTAGCAATAGAAACTGCTGCATGAAAATGCTAATGTCAGAATACTGTGTACTGCTTCAGTATCTAAGAGGGATACAGAATATTTATGCCTGTGCTAGCCAGTGTATATTATATAACTTCTACCCATGTGCACATTTTCATGTGTTGTAATAAAGAGAAAATATATTATTTAGACCCTGACTCAAAGGTTTGAGTCTGCAGAAAAACATGCTAACTACATAAAAAATACACTGAGGTGTTCATGCAGACTGATTATTCTACAGTGATTTACAAAGCTTGAGGATAATTTTGGGGGCAGCAGTTATCCACACAAATTAGTATGTAGCACCAAGCAAGCACGAGGAGAACATGCAAACTCCACACAAAAACACTGGAGCTCAGGACTCGAACCCTACACCTTCTTGCTGTGAGGCTGACATACTAACCACTATGCCACCGTGCCACCATGTTTACATGCATTAGGCCTCCAATTTTCAAATATTTGCTACATTCGCCCCCCCCCCCATTTGAGCATTTGAAAGCATTTTCTTTGCTGTTGACTGAACTCTTCTTCGACACATCTGATCATATTTAATGCCTATTATATTCAAGTACTGGTTCCAATTTTACTCTACACGGGAGTATCTCTGAGGTCAGGACTTTCCCCAGGTACTGAGGGGAAAAAAAACGCCCCGTACAGATACCTCACTTGCACCTTGTTTCCTCCTCCTACATCATTTGCACCACTTTTTTTTGGTAAATTACTCACAATACTGGTGCTTTTACAGAACAGGATACTTTATTGATCCACATTAGTTCAACTGAGCATAGTGTGTTAATTGTTTTCTACCCATTAACACTGTCAGTTATATATTTTTGATTTATTGCACTGATATTTTTGGTTTCATCCCAGCAACACTACAAAATTCACTCACACAAAGGACCTTATAACAAACCTTATAACTACCTTGTCAGTACTGCTGTTGCACTGAAAACAAATCTGACTGAACATCTGGTCAGTGGTGTCCCTGTGGTGGGCCATGTTCAATAATGGATGAGGTACAATGGGACTGACAGATTATACACGGCTGTACAAGGTAACACAATAATTGTTCACCCTTCAAGTTAGGGGTGCCAGAAAAAGTTGATTCATGTCTGAATCGCAATTCTTATTAATTAGCACTCTGAATCGATGCACATTTTCAAGAATCGATTTTTAAGAACACCTTTTTTCGAGCACTTCCAACCTTACTAAATCAAACATCGGTTTGAACCAAGAATCGATTCTGAATCGATTCATCACCCCAAAAATCGGAATCGAATTGAATCATGAGTCGTCGTTCGATTCACATCTCTACTTCAAGTGCTCCTATATGGCTATGGGATGGTAATTTAAGGGATTGTAATATAAGTGGTAATTTGTACCCAATAAAGGGCAGAGATTATTGTATTTTTAATAATAGTATATATTATATTATACAGTAATCAGCCACAACATTAACACCACTGACAGGTCTTGTGAGGTGTTCCTGGAATGAAGTGCTACATAGCTAGCAATGGTGGTCCAAGGAAGGACAAGCATTGAACTGTCGAGAGTGTTATCGGTGCCCAGCACTCAATGATGTACATGGGGAGTAAAGGATAGTTCGTCTGTTAGATGGGTGCCTTTATTAATCGCCTGAGGCAAATCTGGGTTAGTCAAATTTTCTGTTCTGTGGGGCTGCCTACCTTGAGGCCAATCACGTGGTGTTAAGGTTATGGCTGATTGGTGTATGCACATATCGCACATTTACCTGGGCAGGATCAAGTGGATTGGGAAATACAGCGCTGCAGGGTCTCTCCCTTGGAGAAAGGCAGGAATTCTCCCGTACATGCTTGTGTTTCTCTGACAACTGTGGTGAACCTGAGAAATATACAGAGGTAAAAATAAGCTACGCCATATGTTCATCTACGTGACACACGGCCACAACTCCCACTCTTTGTATCACATTTCCTGTCTTCCTAAGTATCCAGTGCAGGAGCAGTATTCCCCTCCCCACGTAACCCTCCTGCAGGGGTGAGAATTGGCCTTTGATGGTGACAGACGGCTATTTGGCAGCGAGATGGAGTTCCAGGCGGGAAGAACAGCTCATGCACTCTCTGCTCCATCACCGGAAAACAGCACTCACATAGCACTTCACCTTAACACAACAAGCACTAGCCACACTGTTTGGATATCGCTGCTTGTAATTCTCCTGGACACATTACAGGCAGCCTGAGCTTTGGTGAAGGCAGGACTATGAAAGGCTGCTGGGATGAGACCATAAACGCTGGTATACTTTACTGTTTTAAAGATCTGTTTACACTAAAGAGCCAAATGCTGAAAAGCTTAATGTAGAGAGATCAACAGGTATTTGGGTACGTCTTTGTGTGCACATGCCTATAGTACAGAAACTAGTAAATATAATGACAGAAAAATTAAAGTAAAAACCAATATATACAGTGTCTTAATAAGGCGTTCCATCATCATTTACATTTACAGAATCTGGCAGAGACTTTTATCCAGAGCAACTTATCCTGAATTATCATTTTTATACAACTGAGCAATTCAGGGTTAAGGGCCTTGCTCAAGGGCCCAACAGTCGTGATAGTGGGTATTGAACCGCTGACCTTCAGATCACTAACCCATCACCTTAACCACAAAGCCACCACTGCCCTCATCATTAGCCGCCACCAAGGCAAACTCGGAAACAATAATGAAGAGATAAATACCATTGTTCCATAAGATAGTTCCTTAGTTAGTGATGTTATAAGATATACAGGAATACATATATATACATATATTTTTCCTTATACCACATATTTAGCTCTACTTTACTGTATCGAGCACTGTCTTACGGAAAATCGACTAAGGATTTTA
>JBCNYG010000022.1:12096463-12112359 GCA_039654305.1 Porochilus rendahli | reverse complement strand
ACACACACACACACACACACACACACACACACACACAGTTTTATATGCAAACACATTTTATTTGTATAATTATATATATATATGACACACACTCACAAAATCAAGCGGACAGAGACACATAATCTACTGCCAAATTGTCATGTAATCTGGTTATGGGACTTTCACCACGGTGTGATAAGCAGAGGAAAGCATTCTGTTCATGTATTTGAGCCTATTATAGGCGGTAATAGCTACCAGTACAGCAATTACACCTCCTCAACACACACACCATGAACATCTCTCACACTGTGCACAACTAAAGTAAACATATGAACATGTGCACTCACATACACAAATACACTCACAGCTGCTAATTAACTGTGCCTTATTGAATTCCCATCTTCCAATTAAGTTGACATGCAGTGTGTGGGTTGTGTATCCGGTGATAAGGCTTCAGCATCACTTCCTGAACAGCAGCATGTGGTCAGTGCAGGATTCTTATCACACTAGATCACTGGCCTGATTTCCATAACTGAACCACATATTCCTCAAGCGTTATTGCCAGAATTGGATATCTAGTGCCATGGCGTGTGTGCGATTGTCAGGTGACGCGTTCAGAAAGGATCTGGGAATCAAATGACCTCTGTGGACATGGTTCATTAATAAGGAATGCCCATGAGTGATGTTCATGCACAGTGCTGAAGATATAAACCAAAAAAAGGTTTAAATAAATAAATAAATAAAACCGAGCCCCATGGGGAAAGTAAGGGAAAGTCATTATCCTGAAGGCTGCCACTCAATGCTACTGATCTATCCAGCCCTGTGTAACAGAGATGTAGAGCCTTTTAACACCAAAACACCAACACCATCACACACACACACACAGACACCTGCACGTAAGCCGAAAGGAGATTAGGCCTGCATCAACATTCATCCAAAGCCCAGAAGAGACAGAACAGATGATAACGTGTGTCTGAGAATAAACATGCTGCTTTTGTGTATTTTGATGGGATTCAGAGGTGCATATCATTCTAGTGTGAGGGTTAAGCTTGGCGGCATTCTGACTGCATTTCCAGCAACCTGCCTGGTTTAAACCTGTTCATCTCTGGTAGCGGTAGGGGAAGACTGGGAGCTGTCACACCATCTGGACCTGAACGCCAACCTCACGCTATAGACGAGAGAATAATGAGCTGGAAGCCAGCCAGCCGAGCAGCGATCCTGGAGGAGAGCCATTAGCAGATTCTCCTTGAAGGCAACAGCAGGGTGAGATACGGTGCAAACCCCCAACCCATAGACAGTCGGAGAAGAGCCAGGGCAGCCGTATCGCCCCACTAAGTCTGCCTGAATCAGTAATTAACAATAGCTGGGCGAGCTTCACCCACACACACTCACATTGTTCTGTTTTCCACATCTGTTACAAGGTGGAAATATTTCCTGGGGTTCTGACAACAATCTTTAATCCATCAGGCAATAACCTGTTCATTATCCAGGGAAGAGAACAAAGGAAAAAATCATCTACAAATAGTTTCTTTCCTGACTTGAGCCATTAATTACTGGAATTCATTCACTTTTAAAACTGAAACCGCAAACTGATCCAAATCCCTGTGTTTTATTAAACACTGTCCGGGTTAAAAGTGAACTTAAAACCAGACTGAGAAATGACATGGAAATTTATTTCATTATTGAAAAAAAAAATCCCTTTCTTTAAACGCAAGGCAGCACAGCAATACTGAAAATAAAAATAGCGTATAGCTGTCACTGAGCTGAGGAACACAATGTTTTATTCTGAGTGTGTGAAGCGGCGTCCACACAGGAAGCAATGAGCAACAAGACGACACACAGTATGGCCAGGTAACCAGTTACCTAGCTAACCCTTTTGTATGTTTCCTGCTTCCGAATGTTTCCGAGTGAAACTGAGATCAGTGGACAGCTAGTTTTCTACAGGAAGTGCTAATCTGCAAGCAGTATCTAGCTAATTCACTAATAGACAATAAACAGCTTATAATTTAATTAACCCATAATATTTTAGCTTATATTAGGCTATTGTCTAGAACCGGATCTCTTGTGCATAACGAATCATGAAGAGTTAAAAGTATATAAATATATATATTCTCGGGAAAGTCCAACCGCATTTCTAGCTATTATTCTTGTAGAATTTCTGTGTGCAGGAACGTACATGAAAAAAATTAGCAGCTCTTCTGTGTTATTGTAGGCAGAATCATTTGTTTTCTTAAAATCCCATTTGTTGGCTTATTTTACTCCTGTTCTTTGTTTCGCTACGGAAAATGTTTTGGGGAAATCTGTACTTGGTAGCATCTGTCAGCCAATTGTAACTTTAGGCTCTGATTGGTTATCGCTCGAATCGCGTCACATGAAAGTTTACCTCAGTTCTGCATCCACTCACTTCACATCGCTTTTGAAAATGACAACTTTCATGGCCTTTTTGCTGGGGATCTTTGTTTTTGCATTGTTTTTATTCTAGTATTTAGTAACACCATCAAATTATGACACAGAGATTTCTTAGAATCCAAGAGATAATGATAAGAAGTTTGCAGTGTAGAATTAAAGGTACTCTTACATAATATCCATTTTTATAAAAACCACTATATTCAATAGCATATTTTATTGTCATAATGACACTGGAACTGGTCAATGGGTTTCAACAGAACTCATACCTGCTGCTAGTTACATCAAGTGGGTATTTAGTTTGTGTCTGTGCAGTTCTGTCTCACCTGTTCATCTGTACACAGATCTGCGTCCAAAGCCCTGCCTATTATAGTAATATACATCATGCTGATCATCTCGTAGATCATTATTTAGCCAAGCTGAGTCTCTGGGAAACAGTGAGACTCCTGATGTACAGCTGCACTCTATTCTGGAACATTGGGTCCAGTGCACTATTTCTACTTAGATAGTCTCGATAATACATTTAACAGTGAGCTCAAATTGGATATACATTATTTTCTATTATTTTAGTATTAAATTCTTAAGAACTACAAAAATATATACTTACAATATGTTCCTTACAGCAGGACAATAAAATGTGTTATATACGTATTTATTTTACTTAAAAAAAATCCATTCTTATCAAAGACTTTAATTCCAAATGATGTTCCTTTTCATAGAATAAGTGTAGAATTAATGGGAGAGCTGGACAGCTAATGTTAGCATTTAGCACACTAACCCTCTAGCCACATTCCCAGTTGCAGCACACCAGTTGCGAGGCCCTACTCCCCAAGTACCTATATCAGGCAACGTGGAATAAGTCTAAAATGAACGGAAGAGCCAACCATCTAGCATTAGCAATTAGCCGAGAATGAATTGCAATCACTTCCTGTTTGTTGGAAATGTATCTACTAATGGTATATGGGGTATATTTTATTTGTATAGTAGCACACAGCTGCTAACTTTTCACAGAGTTCATCAGTCACTAACATATCGCACATAATTCAGTATAAATCTATTCAATGAGTTTTAAGGTTTTGTTTTAACTGATGATGAGAAAAGAGTAATAACTGGAAGTCTAATTATGACTTATCATGACTCAGTGTTTTTGTTTAGGTCAGCCTCCGTCAATCTTTTTTTAGCCATTTCCAAATGCCCGGTCACTCCACACATGGGTCATTCTGTTTGAAATTTTTTTAAAAGGCTTAAACAAGTGAGTTAGATAGTGAGCAAATACAATACTCTAGTGAGCAAATACTCTAAAAAAAATAATTTCTTGAGGGGGGAAAAAACACATAAAAAATCCCGTCAGAATAAACACTGCCAGCTTTTTAATGGAATTATTTATTAAGATTAAGAAGCTGGACACAGACTAAACAGCATAGCTACAGGAAAGATATGTAAATCAATCAGTATCAACTAAACAGATGAGCAACTTTAAAAAAGAATTTATGCAATGCTAGCTAACGCCAGTGCAGCTAATGATGCTAACAACACCTGATTATGTCATTGCACTCATTGTACATGCTAAACCTGGTAGAAACTGTTGACTCTAATCTTAACTAGTTTTTCCCTAATAATTTGCACTAAATCACAACATCCATATCAGGAGTACCCCCTCCTAACTGCTAATAAATTATGGTTCAAAGAAAGTACAAATTTTCTGCATTTTGATTGGTTGGCGGCTCACCTGAGAGGGCGACTTTCTCTGCTGTCATAGATGAAGAAGAAAACATCCAGCTCCTCGCCCAGGTTCAAACTCATCAGACTCTTCATTTGCACAAAAAGGTGATGCGTGCTGGCTGGGACCGGCGTGTCCTTTTTACGGTGCCGGTGTTCCATCTGAGATCATTTGCATATTCACAGACACAGATTTTGCCAGTTAGAAACACACAATACAATACTGATTTGACTATCAATTCAGTATTGTTTGCATTGTACTTTTAACAACAGACACTCGCATTAAGAAGCTCTACAGAAATCTGTGTGCAGATTTAGAGTTAGTGATTTAATTAGCAATCCTGGGGTGAAATAAGAAAAACCCTCCCTGAGGCAACATAAGGGGGAAAATATTGAGAAATCCAAATCAATGGGAAACTTTGGAAAATGGGTTTATAAATCATTAAATCACTCAGTTGTAAAGAGGAACGGAGCCCAAGATAAACATAACTGAACAGGATAACACTGTGGTAGATGAAGGTTTTCTTTAAAGTACAGTCCTTCCAGAACAAAATCCCTAAACTCACATATCCACACAATGATCCCACAAGGCTTTATAAAAAGACTAGGAGAGCTGCAAGCATGCCACAGCCACATCCTGGAGTCCCACCATGTGTGTGTACAAAAACCAGTAATGGCTAGCTTCGAGCAATTTAGCCAAGAACGTAGCCCCCTACTTTCCCAGATGGCTTGTGAGAAAGGTGCCAAGTAGCTCTGCATCCTTTTTCCTCAGCAACCATACAGCTGACAGACACACCGAGTGAGAGAGAGGAAATGAAAGGAGGCCAGGAACATAATATTGCACATAACCAGGGATAAGTTGATATAAATAAAGTAAGGAGTTGAAATGGAGGAACGGTTATGCAACACCTGAAATGAACAGGATTACGTGATGATGTGGGTGGAATTTCCTCAGAGATTTCACCTCCTCATCATAGAGCCAAAAAAAAATAATGTGCATGCTTCTTAAACCTCTTAGTCTCGATGCTAAACACGGTCCAAAGGGCAGACGTGTCCTCATCTTGCTCTCATACCAAGTGAACACTGAGAAGGTGGAACTGTTTAATGCCAACATCACTACCAAAAAGAGTGAGAGAAGAAAAGAAAAACAGGACCTAAAACTAGGCTGACATATTAAATGATGTCAAACTTTTCACAAACTGCTTTCCAAATAGTGTCTTTCTTCCTCTCCGCCGCCCGCACACACACTGTGATTCCTCCTGACACGTGTGTGGGTGGAGTGTGGGATTGTGCCATTGATCCCACAGAAGTGAATGAGTGTCACTGTTAATGAAGCAATAAACACAAATATTTAAGCTAACTACTTAACTCAAATCCACATTACACCACCAGATGCACACACCCACTCACACGCCAGCATGACACAAAGCCCTCAGTGCTGATGAGTGAACGCAAACTTTGTTAGAGCAAAATTAATTCAATCTGAATTAAACTGGATCTAAATTTGTGTAACTGGTAGTGAGGCGTACAGATGTAATGTGCAAAATAAAGAGCTAGAAAATCAAGAATTAAGGACAAGATGTCTGGGCTATTCACAGCTGACAAGCAACCAAGCAGGAGAGCAATGGGTCCCCCTCACCACACACTTAAATTGGCAAAATTTGCTTTTACTATACAAACTCATTAACATGTTCAGATAAGAGTTTCAAAATCAACAGCATGTTGGTTGTGCAAAAAGCTGACAAAACAGCACAAAACAGAGCAGCAGAAAGTTGCAATATAACCTTCTGCTAGCACCACATGCACAATATGCCATCTGGCACTTAAACAACGTAGAGAAAACAAAGATACTAATCACACACAAATAAAGACGCTAACTATACTCAAATAATATCATTCACATGGGATGTAAAGAATAATGCCCACAGATCATCAAACCTTGGCCAACAACTTTTTTGCTGAAGGCACAAACAAAAATTTTTTAAATATTTTGTGTGTTTATTTTGGTGTCTGTATTAACAGATTTAACTACAGAGCCAACTCAACGTACATTGTACACTGTTAGTTAGCATGTTTCGCCATGGACTGTGCACCAAATCTGACTTTTAACCTTGGCTGATGCTCGACCCCAATCAACACCCAATTAACACACAATGTATCATGAACGATGTCCTAAAAGTGGGAGAGCCAGTCGGGCCATAATTCGATATTCAAAGGTCCAGGGTGTATGAGTAAAGCATGCCTTACACAGGAGTGGTTCTGACAACCAAAATATAGCAAAAACAGACTCACATGGAAGCAGTTTTGAAGGCAAAACAACTGTGAGCAGTATGAGAAATCTCAGTGTGAATAGGATGTATTGAACGAGGCTCAGAAAGGTTGCAGAAAGTGACAAAAAGGCAGCTACAAAGGCAGCTAGATGGTGAATGTAGGACCACCATAAAATTTTTGAACATTATAAAAATTTTCACGGTTTCTAGATGATGCCACTGCGGTCCGACACGATTTAGAACCATGCTGAACCACCATCAAAACCGCAGGCTATAGTAACACACGCAATATTAAACTGATATAATCAAACCAATCTGGTTTTTACAAGGAACTGTGTTTTCTTAACAATAATGGTTAATAATAATAATAATAATAATAATAATAATAATAATAATAATAATAATAATAATAATAATAAAAGGAAGTGGTCTCTGCACAGTCTTGGAGGCTTTGGGGAGATTTCTGCACATAACTCAAGTTGGTCTTTCATTAGTAGATGACGCAAGAGTAGCAGATGAGTTCATTCTGCCTTTGCACTGGATTATTTATAGTTCACTGCACCCGTTCTTTCAACAGCAGTTATATGACCCATGAGCAAGTGAGTGCATGAATGACTGCTTTACGTACAGCCAACAATTTTTCAGTTATATTCAGGACGAGAACAATTTTGAATCCTTTTCGAAAGACAGCAATGATTGTTTTAAATGCCTCTCACCGCAGACAGTGATGGCTGGCCTTTGATAACCCAGTGAGCTGCACTGGGGAGGCAGCAGTGACAACTCGGTGATAGTAGGGCTCAAACCTCTGACCTTTGGATAAGTAAGCCAGAACCGTGACTACCGGGGCCACCACTGCCCATTATATGACCCACGACACCGTCTCCTTATAGATTTCACAGCTATAGAATTAATCATACATGACTGTGTTTCTACAGGAGGTCTTTATTCTTACTGCTAATTTGTTTAAAGACAATGGCTTGAGGATAAGGAATGGATTTCTTAAGTGTTATGAAATGGGAAGAGTTTTACTGGATATAGAAATGAGAATCTGTAGGTTTGTAATGAGTAGCCTTTCTTAAAATAAGAATCTTCTGACTCAAGGACATGTTCTAAAAAAAAGTTATGCTCTAGACAGGGTACATGATGCACCATTTATACTCCAGAGGGTTGTGAAATGTGGAGGAGAAATAAAAAATAACAGGTAGTGATTCCAAAAATGGAATTTACCATTTAACCTGCCCAGGAAAATGTTTTTTTTACAACAATTCCAACAAACAGGATCACAAAAGAAAAACCTACAACACAAATAACACAAGCATGAATACAGATAACTGTAAGCCATGTGAGGAAATTTGGCTGCCCCTCTGGTTAGGATGGATAACACTGCTTTTTCCTGCCTTGTCAACCACAGTGATTAGCCAATCAGACGCATCTCTAAGGTCATGTATGTGGAAGAGGGCGGATAGCAATTTCTTTTGAGTATGTTACAATGCCCTGTCATGCAGTAAAATTAAATATGCAGCAGTTCAGCGTTAAGAGAAGTTTTGATAATCTTAAGAGGACATTGATAGATGCATAATTATCTAGTCACACTTTGAGAAAAAGGGTTGCTTTTTCCATCCATCAACATTACAGAAATACAACAGAGTTTTATTAGAAAGTCCACAGAGAATGCAGAGGGCTCACATGAAAGGATTGCTGTCTTGAAAGTATTTAAGTGTTAGAAAGAAATAAAGAGCAACAAATGTAAGTAAAAATTTAATTATGCTTTGGGAAAACTGCAGAAAGGATTATAATGGAGATAACAATCCTCTTTAAGTAACCATAATTGAAATTCTGGTATACATATATCACATTCAGAAAAATCATCAAGATCAAGATATCTGGACACCCCAAATAAAACTGTACTGTCATGTACTGTCAGCAGGGGATTCACTAAGGATGGGCTCTATAGGTATACATCTAAGCCCAGTGGGTAACCCAGATTGGTCTGAAAGTAGAGAGTGCAGTAGAGCACTGATGAAGGGACACTGGGCCACATGTTTCATCAGAGCTGTAATATCACCGACTTGCATAATACAGAAGACTCCCCACTGGCAAGAACATCCTATCTCTCACATAGGCATCTCTGCATCTGCCTCTGAAAATACACTGCCATTGTTTTACCTTGTCACCTTGTTGCTAAAATACTGTAATTATCCAGTGCTGTATTTCTCTCCGTAATGGTATTACGTATTAGGCGGTTTTAGCTTCTTGTGTTTAGCAGAGAGACATTACATTATGTTACAGAGCACGCATTATGAAACCCTGAGGCAGAAAAGGATGCTGTTGCCGTGGCAATGTAATTTCCAGAAGAGGAACATACCAGTCTATACAGCTCAGTGACACTGATGTCATCAGGGTCCACCATGCAGAACTCTCTCCTGGGGACCAGGTCCAGACCCAGCTGCCTATGAGAGTAAACACACAACTATTTGTAAGTGTGAATGGTTGTGTGTGTGTTGCCTTGCAAATGGTCTGACGAGCTGTTCAGGGTGTACCCTGCCCTCGCCCAGTGTTGGGTGAGATAGGCTCCAGCCTCCACGTGACACTAGATTTTTCAAATTACAAACATGTTTTCGAATTACAGGATGACGCTACAAAATGTGGTACAGTTTTACTTTCCATGGTTTATGTGAAGCAAACACATTACGCAACTGCTCGTTCCAGTCTCCTTATTTGACTGCATAGCAAGAAAGTCAATATTTCGTATTACCACACTGGCATATTTCACCGCATTCATAACTCTGCTCATCTGTCTTTATAAAATTCCACTTCCTAGTTCAGAATAGCTAATACATATCAGCACACATGATGAATGGAAGAAATGAGAGAAGAGACATCAATTTCACCAGAAGTACATCTTTAACAGGAATGTACAAAGGTGTGCGAGCAAGCCAAAGAGCTTTCAGTGAGTGTCATTTTCTCAGGTTCTAGTTTTTTTGCAAGAAAAACAAACTTAGAAGGATCCAGAGGAAGAGATGAAGAGACAGAGATTCCCGTACTCATTTCCCCAGTCCAGGCGCGCAGTGATGTGTTGTTTTACGTCCTTCATGCGATCATGGGTCAGATGACCAACCAAAACCTGTCTCCGCAGATCCAAGATCTCATTCATCACATGCCACAACCTGTGGAACAGATCTCCTTCGTTCTTCTGTGGGGTGGAGAGAGATACAGAGACAAATGGAGAGATCAAGTAATGATTTGTCTTATCTTTACAAACATCCTCAAAAGTCATCTCCTCTTGGCTCAGATGGTGCTATAAATGGATTATGAATAAAAAGAAAGAATGCCCCATAAATCTTGCTCGCACTGGCAGCAGTTTACAGAGAGATATTACAGAGAAAGCCATTTCTCTCGGGGTGTGTTAACTCAGAGCACACAATTTACCACATATAGCTGCTTCCATATGGTTCCCCATTCCCGCAAAGTGGATGTCATCTCTGTAATGACCGTGTCTTCCGTGGGCACCACAGTCTCGAACTGCCTGCAGGTCAAAATGGAAACATCACCCAGTCACACAGAGCACATCACACAGCATTGGTGTCTTGGGGTTCTACTGGGTTAATATGCTTTTATTGTAGGAAAAGGGTAGAAGTTTTTTCCCTCTAGTCTAAGGTGGGATGGGCATATCTTTCCAAGCACATTCTCCCTAGATCCCCATTTAATAATTAGAAAACAGGAGGCAGAATCAAACCTACTGAAGTTTCACACAGACATGCACATTTGGACAGTGACACCATTTAAATGCTTCAGTTTGCATAAACACTGTGAACTATGGCAGATTTAATTAAAGTACTTCCTTCTTGGATGTGACTGTTCAGTGTACTCACCCCTTGTTCCTAATTTGGGCATTTTTCAAATGAATGTAGCAGCATGGGAAAATCCCCTGCAAAAGACAGAAGGTGGGAGACATGATTCAATGCTGATAATCAGGTCAAAGGACACAACAATGTTTCCATCTTAAATATATTAAGGATAAGATATAGACTGAAAGGGTTTCAATAAATAAAGGTAAGGCTAAAAACAGAATTCAGACAAAAGGCAGGCTGTATAAAAGTCAAGTGCTTTTCTGTAGATTACCTTGGCATTTGGGTTCTTGAGCACGAAGCCTCTGTACCAGCCTACAGAGACAAAACAGTCACATTCACATTTATGGAATTTATGGCAGATGCATAAGCCTGACTCAAGGGCTCAAAGAAGTGCTGGTTTTGACCTCACAACCTTCAACTGTCGGCATAGACCACTATTTACAATTCACTGCAATTAAAACATTCCCTGATATACAGATCTATGCAGTGCCTAAAAGCAGAGCACCCTGTGAAATTTTTGCTTACCGTGTTTCCTTAAAATTCATAATTAATTACTGTGTTGATGTTTTAAGATTCAAGCAAAAGCAAAATGAAAGATCTTTCCTAACGCTCCTCCTAGGAATTTTCTAAGTCTACATTTTCAAAGTCTGCTAAAATGAGTTATGTCATCAGTCAGATGATAGTTATCAGTTCCAATATATTCCAACAACAGTATACATACTGTATATTAAACGAACAATTAAAATAAAAACTAGTGAACTTCAGAATAACAAAGCTAGGCACATCGGACAAGCATCTGATTGTTTACATGAACGCATGGTATACAGCTCAGTGCGTACAAATGCACGTCACATTTTCTGCAGTACAATGGGCCCCTTCCTGGGAGGATTTATTACACGTTTTTAGTTTTTCCACGAAGGTTTAATTAAGCATAGCATATTTTAGACATAAACTATGTATGCAGGCTTTTATTACATTTAGGTTTAATTGCCCTTTTAGCAATGCTCACTGGGGGTATCAGTAAAATCATAGCAAAATATACTAATTTGGTAAATAATTATTAAATAATTTAATTTGGTGCCATTTGGATGTTGTCTTAGTTTTAAAAATCAAATATATAAACAAATGTTTTGGAAAACAAGAGGGTCTTCGTTTTGCAGTCAATCAGCAATATGATGCACGCACACACTCTTGTGTGAGAAGCTTGGGCCTGACTGACACTGCCCTCGTAATCAATTAAGGAGCTTTTTAGTAGCAGTGCTAAATACCTGTAAGCTTGCAGACAGAAGCCTGCTTTGTCCAGAGACAGTAGAGTAATGAACAAATTTAACTTAATTTGCACAAATTTAACACAGTATTATGTACACCTTCACACATTACTGCCAACGGTCTCAGCATCACCAGCTTCATAATGAACGAAGGTTAGTCTCAAAAGACTGTGGAAATGCAAATCAGAGTGGGAGTAAAATCAGAGTAGGTGAACATGATGTCAATGGTTTTTCCTCAGAAAAAAGGATGTGTGATGACAATGTGGGGAACCTATTCATTTCCTCATTGTTACTCATACCAAACACACTTGTAGCATGAGACACTTCCTTTCCTTGTGATGGTGGTTATGCAGTTCGACCAGCAGCCGGCTTTCTACCACTCAAAAAACAGGAAGTCAGACGCGTGCACCCTGAGGAGGAGTACATCTTCAAAGAGTGGAAACAGGAAACAAGGACGAACTGTGATGGCACGATAGCGATAATTCACAAAGTGCTGAGCAGCTTGAACAGATCCAAACTGAGAGTGTGAGTGTTTTCATAGAGACTGACGAACTGAGACACGGGCCATCAAGTCATTTATTAAATTACTATAGATAAGGTTCCATGTTAGTCATTAAGGCATGCAGTAGAATGGAACAAAATTTCAAGTCTAAAAAATTTTTTTTTTCATTATCATTTGGGGAGTGCTTTGGATCAAATAAAAATTTTATATTGAGATCAGAACAATGATGTTATCTGCAGCCAACACAGTGTTGCATTTCGTAGAAAAAAGACTACAAACGTTGTGGAAAATAACACAAGGTAGGAAAGAACTGGTTCAATCTTATAAAAGGGTGTGTATATGAGCACACGTGAGAGTGTGTGCATGTTTGACAACTGTCAAAACATCTGTATTACTTCTGCGCTGGGATCAGAGATCGGTCAGGTGAAGAGACGATAGTAAACCAGGTGTTTATACTCTGCGAGTGAAGACAGAGGTGCTGATAATGACTCCCGCCTTCCTACTGTGAGCTGATCATTCTGTACAATGGCTAGCTATGAAACGCAGAGGAAGGCGGGGTGTGTTTCAGTGAAGTTGGGATGGAAACTGTAATTTTCACTTTTCACTTTTGCTAATAAGAATATTAAACGCTAGGTGGAAGAGATGCACGTAAAAAAGGAAACATGTTTCAGTTCAGGAAAGCATGTAGTTTCAGAACCACATGGCAGCAAATGTCAAAGTTTCACAACGTGAAGTGTTTTTTCATCTCTCCACACAATCAGTGTGTGCAGTAAGGCCTTTGCACGGACCATGTCAGTTTGTGCGAGCAGATGAAACAGGTGATCCAAAGCACTTCATACCTTCACATTTCTCCAGGATCTGCACCGTGTCACCGATCTCCAGAGGCAAGCCGTGCTGTACCGTCCCCCGAAAACTGGCCAGCACTGCAACAGAAAAGCAGACAGAGACGGGGAGGGTAAACAAACGGCTCATAAATCAGTCCACTCACCTCTGTAGAAAAGTAGGTTCCTGTAAACTCGATAACCCAGCTGCAGTGATGTACAGCATACAGTGTGTACTGCAGGGCCCATGTGGGCAGAGTCGACAAGACTAGCTCTCCCTCTACCATTAAATAGGCCAGGCAGCCGACGGTGAAGCGCTGAGCTTGGAGTGAACAGGAGAGAGAGTTCTATACACAGGGTCATGGGAAGTTCCTGTTTTCAGCTTTTCCCAGTGTCCTACAGAGCAGTGATTGCAGTTAACTATTCTACTAATTACAAATGACAGCCAATCAGAAAAAAAAATCAGCTCTACAAAAGCAACCAGCAACAACCTTTACATACTGAACTCGATCTAATACAAATATGAATTATAAACACTTCTATGTGCCCTATAAGAAGAAGGTGGAAGAGAAGTACAAGAGGAAAAGGAATAAAATGATAACAGCAGTTTCAGATTTCAAGCAAGTGTATGAGTACAAAAAAAAACAACAACAAAAAAACGACTAGATATACAAAAGAGAGAACTTCAGTAAGACTAAGAAAGACAGAGCTTCATCTTTTATTGATGAGCTTTTATTGTAAACACAATCCATCTCTCTTCATTCTACACAGAAGGAAACCTTTAATCAAGTTTCTTTATTTAAAGCCAATTACACCTCAGCTACGGCTTTTTACAGTGAATCAAATTTTTATGGAGTACAGAACAATCAGCTGTATTTATCATACAATTTGGATCATGCACTCTCTCTACAGTGGATCATTAAGCAGAAAGTTGTCATTATGTTCAGCTTCTATGCATTACAACAGAGTGGATGTGGGTTTGTGTGGGATCCGTACAATAAAAATAACAGAGCTGAAGTGGTAGACGTGTAATAAATGTTTATTTATATGGACATGTAATTTCAGCATTGCTATTTCTCCACTGAATTGGTTGGTAACACCCATTGTTTGTTTTCTGGTTTATTACAGAACAGATAAAGTCCATTAAAACACACACACAAAAAATATATATATATGTTATATTACTTAAACTGTTCATGAAAAAAATCCCTTAGACCTCACAACGCATTTATTAGTTTAAAAAAAACGTGCGTGTACACCTGTCCCCCAAGCACTGTTAAAGATGCATAAATAAGTCTATAATCTGTATTACTTTCAGAATGCTCTGGAAAGCCAAGCCTGCTTTAAAAACACATTGGAGATACGAGTATATTGGTGTTGTAAACTCAATCGGCTCATTCTTTACACACACACCAGTGGAATGCAACATTTCTATTATAATATACACCATATACACCATCATTTTAAAACCATGAGAGATAAAGGGAATAAAAGTGATTCTCACATTGTAATAACATCCCTCATGGGGTGGGATGCATAAGGCAGCAAGCAAACACTTCATTTCCAAAGTTGATGTGTTGTAAGCGGGAAAGATGGGCATAAGCGTAAGAATCTGAGTGAGTTTGACAACAGCCAGGTTATCATAACCATAATTAATAAACCACAGGTCTTATGGGGTGTTTCTAATATGCCGTAGTTATTAACTACCAAAGTGTAAACAATTAAGGACAAACAGTGCCTCAGGAACAGATTCACAGGTACCCAGAGCTCACTAACTCTCATGAGAAATGAAGGCTACTCTTTTTGGTTCACTGATGGAAAATTCCATAATACAGACAGCTTTCATGGTGAATTTCATGGGGATGAGAAAGCAACAGGATGAACCATGAAAAAGGTAAGACTCTGGATGTAATGTGGGGCAATGTGCTTCTGGGAGTTCTGGGGTCCTAGACTTCGTCTGGATGCTGGTGTTGCCTAAGAGCAGTAGCCTCTTTCAGGATACTGCAAAAACTGCTTAGGAATGGTTTGAGGAAGGCTGACCTCCAAATTCGCCATCTATGGGTTGTCCAAACCATGGAGACCTCACCATTAACTTACAGGAATTAAACGATGAGCTGCAAATTGCTTGTTGCAAAATACTACGGCACAACCTTGGAAGTCTTGTGGACTCCATGCCTTAATGAGTTAGAACTGTTTTGGCAACACAAGAACGACCTACACAACAACAAGCAGGTGGTTTTAATGTTATGGCTAAAGGGTGTATATAATATTTAATTACAAAAAAGGCTTACTTTACTATCTATTTGTGATATATTTCACAAAAAAAAATTCTTCAGAACATGACTAACTTCCAATAAAACAGTCAGTTACGTCCAATAATTTTACATTTTCACTAGAAACTAACCAGTTCAAAATGAAAAATGTAATTATCGAACTAAAAGGTATGTATAAACTAATACGATATGTATAAAGGTATAACATCATAATTATTATAAGTTACAGTTAAAATATAATACAGCATGGTGTGTAAAATTGGTTCTACAGATCACATCAGCTGGGAGGTGATACTTGACAGAGCTCAATTCCTTCCTGCTATTCTATATCCCAGCTGTTGTCTGGGTGCTAAATAGGCTGGCAAGCATCCAACCATGATGACACTTGAACAGTGGTCTCGCCACAGGGATTCTTTTTTAACCCCCGAGGGACGTTCGATATAGTCATGCAAGAAAAGTTAAAAAAAAGAAGAAAAGTCTAGCAAGCAGATGAATATCAAATGAGAGAAGCAGCAACACAAACAAATACAAACCCTCGGCTACTGAGCACACATACTCAGGACCCAGATTTCTATGTGACTCACTGTGAACCTGAAGTGTGACACCACACACACACACACACACACACACACACACACAACCCTGACGTAACACCGACACAATATTCTTCTATGAAGGGGAGAGGGAGAGAGGGGGAGAGAGAGGGAGAGAGGGGGAGAGAAAGAGAGAGAGAGAGAGAGAGAGAGAGAGAGAGAGAGAGAGAGAGAAAGATCGAGAGAAGAAAAGAGAAGAATATTGTGTAGATCG
>JBCNYG010000022.1:12034513-12046451 GCA_039654305.1 Porochilus rendahli | reverse complement strand
AGAAGGAGAGGGAGCGCGGGTATCTTAGAGAGAGAGTGTGTACCTCGACACACACACACACACACACACACACACACACACACACACACACACACACACACACATACACACACAACACAGAGAGGGGTGGGACATGTTGTTAGGTATGTTCATTAAATTGTAATGTTTAAAAAATGTTTATTAGTGCTGAATGCATGCAGACACTGCGGCATGACTGACTATGACAGCATAACTAAAAAGAGAGAACAAGAACGAGGATGGACATGAGGGCACCCTGCAATCAGCCACTCCAGCAATTGGACATTAGTGTCATGACAATGATTGTGTTTTTGAAGTATCCCATTTTTGTACCTCAGTATCATTAGAAGACATAAACAGCATCACACCATCAAACACCATCATGACATAAATATTTCCACTTTGATTTATTTAATTATTTTAACCAACTGTAGTCCTGATAAACATTAGAAAATCTTCAGTCTGATGAAAAATATTACAAACTCTATTTTTGAATTTTTTTTTTATCAAAAGCCTGATAGAATAGGTACCAGTACTGAAATTTACAAAATGCAGTTTAATGTATTTTAATGGAAGCATTTTTATACAAGAGGTGTTAAAAGTTTTATTTTGCTAAAGAGTTACTTATTTAACTATAAATGGCTTGGTGTCCATCAAGAATGTTGACTAAAATCTTTTGCAAAAACTGTAAAAACTTTTAAGATCTTTTAAAAGCTAATGGAAAGAATTTGCAAGCAGTAGTAAGATGTTTCAGACACCCTTGGTACACCTAGAAAAGGTAGTGATCATGCAAGAAAACTACTCACAAAACAACTGCCTGCCCAAAATTTGTAGTTGGCCTTCATATAACCCCCTCAAAGGCTCCATTAGCATCACATAGCTAGCAATGTCTGCTTTAGCATGAGCTGAATGTCATATTATTTCTTGCAATGGTCATCATGCTGACCCAAAACAGGTCCTATACAAGACACAGCTAGAACATCATGACGTGCAAATCTCATCTATGGATTACTGGATTGCTGCACTGCACTTTATTTTGGAGTCAGACAGTCTCATGTCTCCACAAGTTTTTTTAACTGGAGCACGTAAGAAAGATCACATTGCACCCATTCTGGCTTTGCCTCATTGGTTACTGTTGTATTTTAGACTTCAATTTAAACTCCTCTTTACTTTAAAATCCTTAAATGGCCTCACCCCACCTTACCTTTGAGATGCTACATCCACGCTCCTACCCGGTCTCTCAGGTCAGCTGATCAGCTGCTCCTAGCTGTACTGAAATCAAAGCAGAAGTTCAGAGGGGACAGAGCATTTTCCAAAATTGCTCCAAATTGTGGAATAATCTGCCTTTTCATGTTAGACAGGCCCCTTCATTGTCCACTTTTAAATCCTATCTTTAAACCCACTTTCACGCATTGGCTTTTGACCCAGTATGAGACTTCGAATTTTATTTGTTTTATTATTTTGTTATTATTTGTTTTTAATTGTTGATTGTTTTATGTTGTTTTGATTTGCTTTATCAATTTATTATTATTTGTGTTTACTTATTAATGGTTTTTATGTAATTTTAAATGTTTTATGTTTTGCCTTTTATTAGTGATGTACAGCACTTTGATGTACAGCCATGGTTGTGTGAATATGCTATATAAAAGTCGGTATAGTATGGTATGGTATCTATGAGAGGTAAGACATTTTTACTCTCACTCCATTAAAAGGCCAACACACATAAAAACCATTCACACTTACCCGTAGGGGCAATTTCGAGCAGTCAGTTAGCCTAAAGTACATGTCTTGGGTCTGTGGGAGAAAACCGGAGTACCTGAAGGAAACCCACGCAAACATAGAGAGAAAATGCATACTCAACATAAAAACACCCAAGCCCGGGACTTGAACCAAGGATCTTCTTGCTGTGAGGTGGATGTACTATGTGTGCAAGACATTCTCATTTCTTTAAACTACAACATTAATGTAAGCATGTACAGATGTAGATTATTTATTCAAATCACTTAATTTATTAGAATAATTTCTTTCTCTTTCCCAAACCAGCTCTTTTTATATACACTGATATTTACGAAGGGTTAATAGACAAGCTGCTTTGTGACAATGCCAATGTAAAAAACGCTGTACACATAAAACTAAATTAAAGTTCACTATTTTAATGAGTCTAAAGTTACTAATATCTATATAAACAGATACAGAATGAATCCTGTCAGATATTAATATGTACAGTATTATCAATATGATAAACAGTAGAATGTAAATGTAGTGCAAAATGCAAATGTGGCACTGGATGTTGTTGCTATATGGAGGAGTTGTACAGTTTAATGGCTACAGGTAGGAATGATTTCCTGTGTCAGTCAGTGGTACATTTAGGTGGTCTCTCACTGCATGTGCTCATGTGACTGATCAGCAGGTTGTGAAGCGGGTGGGAGTTATTGTTGTATATTGTCTTTATTTTGGCCAACATTCTCCTCTCCAACACTACCGTCAGAGAGTCCAGCTCCATCCCCACAATGTTACTGTATGATCAGTTTGTTCAGTTTCTTTGCATCAGCAACCTTCACCCTGCTGCCCCAGCATGCAACAACATACAGAATGGTGCTGGCCACAACAGACTCATAAAACATCCTGACCAGTGTTAGATATTAAATGGCCTTAGCTGCCTCAATAAATAGAGAGAGCTCTGGCTCTTTTTGTGCAGTAGTGTTCTTAACCTTGTCCAATTTATTGTCAATATGAACTCCAAGTTATTTATAAAGATTGAAGTTATCCTTTACTATTTCCACATTAACACCATGGATGGAAACAGGGTTTTTTGTTTTAGATCTCCTGGCATCCACAATCAGTTCCTTGGTCTTGGTCACATTTAGCTGCAGATGATTCAGTTCACCCTGTTTGACGAAGGAATCCACAGCAGCCCAGTATTCTGTCTCATCACCTCCACTGATACATCCAACTACAGCAGAGCCATCAGAAAACCTCTGAAGATGGCAGGTCTCTGTGGATTTGCTGAAGTCAGTTGTGTAGAGGGTGAAGAGAAAAGGGGAGAGGACAGTCCCTTGTGGTACTCCGTTGTTGCTGACTGCCGTGTCCGACACACAGTGCTGTAGTCACACATACTGTTCCGGTCAAGTAGTCCATAATTCAGGACACAAGAGAGGCATTCACATGCATTGCTGTCAGTTTCTCACACAGTAAGGTCAGTCTGATGGTCTTGAATGCACTGGAAAAGTAAAAAAAAATGACCCTCACAGTGAATGTCTTCTCAGTTGTTTCTCAATCTAATTATGGGTGAAGTTGACAGTTTGGAGAGGATCGTGAGGTTCATCACAGGAGGCAGCAGTTTATATTGATAATCCAGACATTATACAAAAATTTAGACATAAATTTAATACATTTGAAATGCTATATACTAACATTACATACGTTCCTGGAAAAAAATATACCCATGCAGATGATTCCTATTATTATTTAAAGACCCCCAGAGCAATAGTCAGTCTACCTAAGTGAATTTACAGACTTCATTTCAAATGTCTGTGTTTCTTTGGATAAAGTTTTAATTGTTGGTGACTTTAATATTTATTTTGATAAACCAGAGGATCCTTTAAGAACAGTGTTCCTGTCTGTTTTATATTGAGTAGGGGTAAATCAGAATTTAATAAAACCCACTCATAATGCTGGCCATACTCTAGATTTAATACTAACTTTTAGATTAAATATTGTAAATATTGTCACAGTTCCACAGTCAGAAACTATTTCAGATCATTATCTTATCTCACTTACAATGCATCTTACAATGCATAGTGTACTTTAACATCAACTACTGCACAGTGTTTTATTAATAGTCTTCCAGAATTATCAACTATGATTGGATCACCATCAGACCCCACAGAACTCGATCAAGATAGTTCTTTGAGTCAAATTTACACTATATGCTGAATAATGTGGCTCCTCCGAAAAGAAAACCAATCAGAGAGAAAAAGATTAGCACCCAGGTATAATGATGATTCATGCACACTAAAACTGAACACCTGTAAATTAAAACAAAAATGCAGACAAACTATATTACAACTAGCATGGAATTCATTGAAGAGTCAATAAGCTGCCGTCTTGGGAACTTTGTTCCTTGTAGGGTAGGCTTGAGCAAACCAGGTGAAGTGGTCCATTACTACTAGTATGTACTCACATCCTCCTCGACAGGATCCTAGGTGGAGGAAGTTGATGCACACAGACTCAAGGGGTAAATTAGATGTAATGCTCCCCATGGATGCCCTTTCATGAATGACTGGTTTCTTCTGCTTATTACAGGGCCATTTCTTGGATTTTCACTCTTCAACCTCTCTTTTCATAAATGGCCAGTAGAATTGGTCCCTTGCAAGACTCAGAACTTTCTCCATACCAACATGTCCCATGTTGTCATGCAGGTGAGTGAGGGGTGTTTGCTTATACATGGCTGGTAGATCCAGCTGTTTCCAACCTATGGTGTTATTTTTCTTCAGATTTGTTACCCTTAGGATTTTAGCATCTTGTCTTTGTCCTCTCACTAGTTTCTCATGGCTGATGGTTTGCATGGGCTCTGTATGATTCTGGTTTTGGGATGGCAAATTTAGGGCTACCACACAGGCATTGTCTTCCTGTTTGACCCTCTGACTCCCTTTCCCATAAAGCACATATAGTATTCTCTAATAGCTGCTCTGAACATTCAGCCATGAAGGCATCAATGTCAAGGGAAGAGTTGTAGATGATGTTAGACAGCTTGGAGGACTTCTTCAAAGAAGCACAGCACATCATCTAGGTAGGGAATGTTCATCCTGTAGTGTGTCAAGCATCTCCTCCATGCTCCTTTGAAAGGCTGCTGGGACATTTAATAGTCCAAATGGTATTTGGACCCACTCGTACAGTCCCCAGGAAGTTGAGAAAGCTGAGAGGTGGCATGATCCTTAGGCTATGAAACCCTGCTGATCTGACTTGATTTAATATAGGATGGAAAACCAACTGTAAAAAACCAACTGTAAAAAACTGTACCCCCATAGAGTCTGTGAGATACTGATTCTGGGGAAGGGGGTGTCACTCTGGTACTGTTTTACTATTCAGGAGTCTATAGTCAATACACAGGCAGAAGGTGACATCTTTTTTTCTCACACATATGACAGGGGCTGTGTAGGGAGATCAGGATTTTACAATCCACCCCTTCACCAAGAGCTTTACATTCACCTCTTTACCAAGAGATTCAGATTACTGATATCAACCAGAGACAGCCAGGGTTCAGGGAGTGAGGCCACATAGTTAACCCCCACTGTGAGCTCTACCTACCCATCATAAGGTAAAACATGATCTCTTACACCATAGACATCGACCGCTTCATCTACAAGCTCCTGAGTACGTGAGTGCTAACCCATCCTCTGTCAATTGTACAAATTTGAGAACCACTGTCAAACAACAAGTACCTTGGATACCCACTGAGCAAACATTTAAGCAGAGTTTTCTTCCCTATCAGGGGTATTTTATTGTCTTTCGTAGTCCCACAGGTGAGTACAGGTGGTCTACATTGGTTTTGCTTAAGCTGTTGTGGAAGCTGCTTGGGGCTGGAGCTCATAATCTGAGACATTGCTCTGGTGTCTAGCTGTCCCTTGACAGAGGCCGACTCCCATTTCCCTGAAACCTAGACTTTTTCAGACACCCCAGTGCCCGATGTCTTGTCTCTCTACAGACAAAGGAGTGGTTACATTCCTGCATGTTTTGTTTTATGCATTCAGGGCAACGAGCTGATCTTTCCTTCAATTGGGGAAGGGTTGATCCTTCGGCGGTTAGGAAAATCAGCCTGCGCGTGGGTTGGAGGAAATGTGGGATCTGGGGTGGAGTAAGGAAGACACTTCTTCTCCCTCTCTGGACACCCACAGACTTCGGCTGCAGTCACATCCTGTTGCCTTCCTCAAATGGTTCACCTATCACTGACTCTGCCCCTCTGCTGGACATGAAGAGGAGAGATCCCGGACGAACCCCCACAGTTTGTTACAGGACTTAAACGTCTGAGGCCATAGTAACGAAAAGAGTTGTTGGGGTTGGGTTGATTTTGCCTATAAAACGGGTAATTACAGATTAAAGGAGAAAAGGAGATGTGAACCACTCTCTTCTCCTCTGAATCACTGTCTGACTTTATTTACACAATAACATCACAATAATAATAAACATTTCTCTCCCTAACGCCAGTGTCTCTGGTTTAATGTCCATTTGTTAGTCCTCTGTCCCTGGATTAAAAAAATAAAGAGTGATCACCCCTATCTTGTCTACACTGTACTGGTTGCCAATTAAATTTCGATTCAAATATAAATTGCTACTTTTAACCTATAACCCACTTAATGGTGTTGCGAACTTCTTGTTGTTTATGATGCAGCATGCCCCATTAGATCAAAAGGAACAGGCTGGTTAGTAATACCTTCAACACTCCTGATCCTTCTGCTTTCTGAGTCCTGTGGGTGTCCTGGTGTACTGATGCTGGCTGGAGTTCTCATTTTGGAAGGCCCACAGTCCTGCTGATGAAGATCCATATGGGATTAGATGTGTACTTTGAGGCTGTGAAGATGACTTTTCACTACTGGTAATATAAACTCTTTTGCTACAATTATGTAGAACTTACAGTTGTGGTATAAAAAACGGACTACATGTTGGACTAAAATTAAGTTTCTCTTAAGTATTTTATATTTTTTGGTTTCACGCAAATGAGGATGGCTTACTATTTTGAATAAAGCACCTGGTAGTTAGGACAGTTTCTGGATGTTGGGGCAACTATTGTGGAATCACACAGCCTACCCGGAAAAGTCTATTCACGCGTACTGGAGAGGAGGATCTGGCCAATGGTTGAACCTTGGATTCAGGATTCACGTTAGCAATGATATGTGCTCTTTCATGTTTGCCAATTCTGTTCATAGCTAAGAATAAATCCCATCCCTTTTAGCCTTCGCTACCTGCTAACCAGCTTTTCCATAGAGTATTTGGATGGTAAGAACATACTTTTTTACAGAAATTAATTACACTAATAAAAATACTATATTACATAAGTTCTGTGAGTATGGATTTAAAAAAAAAAACATTGTACTTCCTCATTGGTATAGGTAGCCAGTTCTGCACTTTGCCAGCTATCTCAGATTATATCACTTGTAAATGTTGTGAAGTTACTCTAAAATTATTAGTTTCTCAGGGTCATTTACTTGCTTCTGAATCCCAGGGCTTTCTACATGTTGATAATGGAAAAATGATTAGAGCAGAGCACTGTCCACTGGGTCATTTATGTCCAACAGGTCTGTTTAGTCCGTACAAATATAATTCATTTACATTTGGTATACGCCCTCATCATTAGCAGTTAAAATGTATTATTTCTTTTTCTTTTCTTTTTTTTACAACAGAGCATCATGTGCCTTGCTCAAGTGACCAACAGTGGCAGCTTGGTGTTACTGGGGCTTGAACCCCCAGCCTTCAGACCACTAATCCAAAGCTTTAATCACTGAGTGAATCACCTCCGCCATTTTTTTAGTCAGTCCAGTAAGCTCACAGTATGTATGACTTTTATCTGTCATCATCCCGCATATCTCACCACAAGGGGAGCTATTGTGTGTTTTTGTTTTCCTGTTTTTTCCATATGGGCATGGTCTTGCTGATTGCAATTATCTCCACACACCTGTTGCTTATCAAGAACCCTACAAATACTCCAGCAAAACTCTCCCAGTGTTGGTTTGTTGACATTGCTGCTACCTGTGATTCTGACTACACCAGCTCTGGAATCTTGAGCATTACCTTTTCTCCTGCCTATTCAGCATTAGCAAAATATGCAGACTTCCGGTAGTATTGAACCTCCTCCTTCTTTTTCTTCATATTTTTGTTTAATAAAGATCCCAGTTTTTCTCACCCCAACTCTGTTGTCCTGCATATGGGTCCTACTCAGCGTGCCATTAGTGACAATCTGTGTATGACATCAGTGGAAATACCATTTTAAATGATATGCAATCACATTTTAAATGAAGGCAAATTAATTAAAGTAAACAAATCTGTTTTTGAGCACCTGTATGTATGTATGTATGTATGTATGTATGTATGGACACATAAATTAATTAAATAATATGTATGTATGTTTTTGAACAAATAAATATACAGAATACACATAGTCCACAATGTAATCGTAGGAGCAATTATCAAAATTTAGAGGCCTATTCAAAGGCATAGACAGCATATAGTTCAACACACACCTGAGCATAGATCACTATTTTAGCTTTCCCATAGCAAAAAACCAACGTTTTGGGCAGCCTGTGACATTGAACAAACTCATCATTATAAGCAGATAAATGTGCATTGTGCCAACACAACTTTCTCTTTCTTTCTTTCTCTCTCCCTCTCTCTCTCTTAGATGAGCTACACAGTGCCTGCAAAAAGAAAATATCACTTATGTTAATAAGCCAATTCTCTGCCCAGTTTATCCTTTCAGTTTCCATTAAAGCAAATAAATGTGGGTCAAAAAATGAGCACAGTAAAGCAAACTCAGCCTGTGTCCCATCACCACACCACTTAACAAGAAGTGCAGTCATTAGAGCACATGTGACATTCAATAGAAGATTTAAGTATTAGATATTAGGAGTGCAGGCTTGGGATGGAGCCTCATGCTAAACAAACAAACAAAAAAAAACCCCACAAAACACTCATGGTTCAGGAGTCATCTTACCACCATTTGATTAAAATAAATAAATAAAATAAAAAAAATCTTATTCCACTAAACAACTCTCTCTCTCTCTCTCTCTCTCTCTCTCTCTCTCTCTCTCTCTCTCCCCCCGGCTCGAGCTCGGGCTCACGCGCACTTTACACTTCTGCCACAAATGCACGCGCAAAACTTACCCACTCCGAATTTCTCGCGTTCCGTCGGTATCCACATGGTCACGGTTTTTCGCCCATCGAAAGACCACGCGAGGGGAATCTCACCGCGCCGAACCCTGGTGCTAAAATCACACACGCGCGCGCGTACGCTCACATTCTCCGGGCTGCTCGCGCTCCGCCGACACTCATTGTTCAGCGTGCCCGAGCGAACAAGTACACAGGCGCGAGCGAGCGAGCGAGAGCGTTCACACCAGCCTAGAGGATGCGCCGCGCTGCATTCTGGGTGATGTAGTGTAACGACGTTTGCAAAAGCCTTACATGGAAACCTACAGAAGACTGTGTAGTTAAAACACTGACTCTCACTTTCTCCGCGTTTTCCAAGCCGATTAATCCTGCTGTGAGGGTCGCTGGAGGCCGGAGGGGAGCCTCTCTCAACCGACACTGCGCAGACGCCTGGTACACTCTGAACAGACCGCCGTAGGGCCAACGCACGTACGACCTTTCACACTCGCATCCACATTTACATTACATTAACATTACATTCACACTTACGGGCAATTTGGAGCAGCCAGTAATACCCAGAGTACCCAGAGAAAACCCACACAAGCACAGGGAGAACATGCAAACTCCCCAAGCCCCGAGACCCTAATCCAGGACCCTCTTGCTGTGAGGCGGACATGCTAACAACTATGCCACCATCACACCTAGTTAAAACACTGGAATTATAATATTTTTCCCCCAAATAAATGTCAGTGAAACAAGGTATCAAAACAGTCCATGTTTAATGTACATTATTGTGATTGTTATACCTGCAAAAATCAAACAATATGGCTGCCATACATGCTTCGGCATTTACAATAAAGACGGTACGTAAACATGTGTTTATGAATGTTACAGCACAAAAATTACTGATTCTCAAAGTTCTACTGGCTTTCTTCTAAATGAAAACATACTCAGAGAGAGAAAGTGAGAGAGAGTGTTGCTGTCTGCTTGTGTAGCTGTACACTGTTTGGGCAGCAAGGATTGCTTTAGATATCAATAAAAACTCACTCACTCATTTGTCAAACTGTTCAAACCTACCAGGATTAGATGGAGGCTTGAGTTTATCTCTGCCAACAGTGGGCAAAGGCGGGGTACACCCTGAGCAGCTCACCAGACCATCAAAGGGCAACACCCAACCTTTCAATTTGGAACAGCCGGTTAGGCTAACGTGCATGGCTTTGGATTGTGGGACTGAACAGGAGTGCCAGAGGAGACCCGCGCAAGCATGGAAAGAACAAACTCCGCACAGAAACACCCAGACCTGGGACTTGAACCCAGAATCTTCTTGCTGTGAGGCAGACATGCTAACCACTATGCCACAGCACCACACACACTGTGTGCGAAAGTAATGTGAATGATTGTATGTGTGTTTTGCCCTGCGATGGTCTGGTGAGCTGTCCAGGATGTACCAAGTTTTTGCCAAGTGCAGCAACTCTAGTAGGATTAAGTGTCCCAGCAAAGTGAGTGAGTAATCACTGAGTGTCTAAATACCATAGAATTATATCACAAAATATGTGATCCATATAATATTTTTATGAATTGAATTTCTGTCAGACAACAACAACAACAACAGTACACACACATTCAGTAGCAGTATCCATACTGTGTCTCTGTGTATGCTAGCTGCTGTGAAGAGAATTGAGGTCAGACTCATTATAATAGTGAACATCCATGTTTTGTCTGTGTATGGAATGATGCTGTTTCAGTTGCTGTTCAGATCAGAGTACTTGTATCATAGCAGTATAATCCCTCATGCACAAACAACCAAACAGACTGAGTGACGCCGCGGTCACCTCTATCAAATGCCCTACTTGCATGAGCAGGCATGCTGTCTGACTACAGAGCTTTGGGAATACAACTGCACATATCAATGGGGAATAAAGACAGGGCAATGAGAGGAGAATGTCGGTCATCATGATGCACTGCAATGGCACCAGAGTGCCTGCCGTAATATATGTATGTGCTTGTACTTATTATAATTTCTATAGCTCTTTTACAGAGAGGCCCAACATCACCTAGGGCTAATAATAATAAATAGATGAAAAATATGTGACGGCATGGTGATGTAGTGTTTAGCACGTCTGCCTCACATACAAGAAGGTCCTGGGTTCGATTCTGTGTGGATTGCATGTCCTCTTCGTGCTTGTGTGAGTTTTCTTTGAGTTCTTTGGTTTCCTCCCACATTCGTGCACAGTTGGCTAATGTTGTGTTAGTGTGAGTGTTAATGGTTGTGTGCGTCGCCCTGTGATGGTCTGGCGAGCTGTTTAGGGTTTACACCACCTTCACCCAGATAGGCCGAGATAGGTTCCAGCCCCCCTGCAACCCTATTAAGAGTAAGCATTTTGGCAAATGAGTAAGTGAAACACATGCTAATTTAACAGAAGAACAGATTGTTATTGATATGGTGAAGTTTTCTGTAAGGAGAATTTAATTTAAGATTTATGAAAGGAGTTTTCAGTGACAACAGTTCATCTTGGTCAGGCCGTCTCCAGGTTATCCTTTCCGATCTCAAGATGTGTTTTATGTCATCATAACTTCGGAAGTGGAAGAAAACAAGAGGCTGTTCAGGGAACAGCTATTTATAGCAGATTAAGAATAGCTGGTGCAGTGGAGATGTGCTGAATTACAAACTCAGTTTTCAGGACTAAACAGGCAGCAAACAACAAACATCATATAGGGTTTATAATGTTTATAACAAGATTCCAAATGATTTCCACATGAATATAATATAATACTTTTATAATGAAGGTGGCATAGTGGTTAGCACACCCGCCTCATAGAAAGAAGGTCCTGGATTCGACTCTCAGGCTTGGCGAAGGTATGTAAGGAGTTCTCCCTGTGCTTGCATGGGTTTCCTCCAGGTACTCTGGTTTCCTTCAACTGTCGAAAAACATGCACATTAGACAAACTGGCTGTGAAAAAATTGCCCCAGATGTAAGTGTAAATGGTTGTGTGTGTGGGTGTGTGTGGCCCTGTGATGGGCAGGCAAACTGTTCAGGGTAAACATCACTTTTACCCAGAG
>JBCNYG010000022.1:11908137-11918904 GCA_039654305.1 Porochilus rendahli | reverse complement strand
AGAGATTAATAATATACTGCCTCACCCCCCCCCAAAAAAAAAAATTGCACACACAAATATGTTGTTATTCCGCCTTTAGCCTTGCTTACAGCATGTAATTATCATGTCACTGTTTCAATGAACTAAAGCAACATAACATTTATTTCTATCCAGTGTTGGGTTCATGTTTCACATGTGTCATGAATTGATGAGGGAGAAATTGAACCACTCCATTATGGAAACATTGAATTGAATTGAATGTCTTCTCCAGCACATCCCGAAGGGTTAAAGGGTACCTGTGGTGAATTAGTGTTATCAGGTATTTAAAACGATCAGGTATAACATCAGTGGTTCCTTCCGGCAGCATCAGTCCTTGCCCGTTTTCAAAGTGCGCGCGAGTGTTATGACTCTAGGCAAGATCAGACATGTTGCCTCTCTGATTGGCTGTTCCAGGCACGAATTTGTTGGATTGGCTGGGCTACGTTACTGACCGATGTAGCATAACGCATTATTGGCCAGTGCTGAACAATAAGCACAGAAATCACGAAAAACTTTTCTTTTTGTTCCTAAACCAACTGACGACAGGAAAGCTGAGTTGGCAAAATGCCGGCTGAATAAGCCATTTTGGATTTACCATCATGCACCATACCATCTCAGGCAGCATTCTCGTCCTCAGAGTCACTAGAATGTAAGTTTTACTGTTTCCACAAGAGGCATCAACCCTGCGCAATGTGTTGATGTCACTTTCCGGGAAAAACTGCTAACCCCGTAATTCAGCCCCTGCTAGTAATCCACAGGATAAAATGATCAGTTTTGTGCTTTTTAATGATCTATTATGTTAAAAATAATATCTGTATCGCTTAAATGTATTACATACACAAATATTTTGCTGTAAGGATGATCAATACTGGTACTATTTAAGGTCAGGACTCTGAGATGCCAATACATATGTGAAAATGATTCCCATGCATCCCATACCACTCTTTCATTATTTGAGCCCCCATTTTATATATAGAAAAATGTGCAATGACACTGTGATTCAAACAAAGAAATCCCCACGTGATTGACTAGAGCTACTCCGCGCCCCCGCTCAGGTATTACTTAATTTAAGAGCCAGTAAGAAAGAGCAAACCAACACATATGGCGTGGTAAACATTGTCTCTCTTTTACTTTGGAAATATATGATGACTTTTATACACATTCACTACGGTAACGCAACACAGGATCGTTCAGTTTTATAGAAAGCGCTACGTGCAGTTCACACAGGATCGGCAAGACAGTGTTGTCATTGGTAGAGGCGTGGCTAGTTACAATGCATTCACTCTGCGCAGGATCTCTGCTTAATATGTGTGCCTTAGAGTATACAAAAATTAAAAATAAACAAAGAAAGTGTGTGTACTGAAACACATTTTTGTATTATATTCCTAAAAACGGTTTAAGCTTTAGTAATCTGTCAGTAAAACTGGACAGTATATATGTTTTTTTACTAATCCGGTTCACACAGATGTGTGATAGCCTCTGTGCATTAGCCTCTGCTGTACGTTATTCTGTTACCCCAAAGCCCCCACTATAAAATCTTGCTGGTGCTGCCACTGAACAACAGGCAGCATGTAAGTCGCCTGGGGCAGTTTCCTGCACTGCTCTCATTTCAATGTTGTGCATCATGATTCTCAGCATAGCTCTAGTTAATATCTTATGATGTCCCTTTAGTTCAAGGCAAGAACAATCTGCAGATTAATAAACATACATAATGCACCTTTAAGCCTGAATGACACGGTTGAAGGGGTTCCAGTAAGAGTAGCTTGTTCCCTCAGCTACCTTAAAACAACAACGAAAACATCAAAACCCCATCATGAGCAAGTACATCTAAACGGGCAGTAGTAATAAGTACATTTAATGAATGTTTGGTTATACAAGGTCAGAAGATTCACTCACTCTCACTCATTTAACAGGGGCAGAGGTGGCAAGTTGCCACTGTTGGGCCTTAACCCACAACTGCTCAGTTGTTTGAAAAATGAAAAATCTAAGTCACCCTGGATAAGGGTGTCTGCTAAATGCCACCAGGAAATGAACTGCTTAATCCTATTAGGGTAGCGAGAAGGCTGGAGCTTATCTCCACTAATACTGGGCAAAGGTAGAGTACACCCTGAACAGCTTGCCAAACTATCAGTCCAACACACTCAACCTCACATTTACACCCAGGGGTAATTTGGAAGTCACTTCGCCTAATGTGCATGTCTTTTTGACCGTGGAACAAACCCGGTGTAACTGGAGGAAACCCTCGTAAGAACGGGTTAAACATACAAACTGCAGGACCTTCTTACTGTGATTCAGATGTGCCAACCACTGCGCTGCCTTCAGCAGATTCAATGACCCTGTATATTGAATACCCTGATTCGTTATCTTATAAAATGAATTAACATTGCACTAATTACACAGTGATGTGCTCGCTCTCTCTATCTCTCTCTCTCTATAATATAAGTATAAATGAAATCAAATCAAATTCAAATTTATTTGTCACATACAAAATCATACATAGGGAAATGCTTAGTACGACTGAAGAATAAGCTATCAAAGTAACAAGAAAAGAAAAATAACTATAACTAAAACTATTTCAATAATTTTACAGTTAAATGTCAATATAAATATAAAAATGCAAAAATAGAAAATAAAATACATTAAATAAATGTAAAATAAAATAAAACATAGGACACAAAAATATATAAAATAAAATATAAATGCAAATATAAATGCAGTGGTGATATTTCAAGTAAATTGTCTGTAAAGTGTCTGTGTGTAAAGTGAATAGATAGATATAAATTTTACTTTTTAATATCTGTACAACAGTTTCAACTAGAAACCTCTAACCCAAATTTATGTTTTTAAAAAAAGGATGAAGGTAAGTCAGTCAGGATAAGGCTAAGGCTATCTGCCAAATGCCATAAATGTAAATTTAATAAAAATACAAAGCAAGAAAACCATGGCCCCATCACAGATTTTGGTGGGAAAAGACAATATAAATAACATAAGCCTCAAACGTAATTAATTTTTTAGTTATCACTTGATCCATGCTGTAAGCTACAGGTCAGAAGTTTGCATACAGTCATCATAGACATCAATATCATAGAAAATTGGGCTTTCATTGATTTCTTTGACTAGTACATTGGTACTGTTCGTTTTCTGGAACAAAACCAATTGTACCATTTACATGTTTAACAGAAAATAGAATTTGGTACACAACATTTAACCATATTTTATATTATAAGAAACTATAGTTTCTTTGAGATATCACCTTTAATATTGTTTTTGGTTGCCATCAACATGCTTCTGGTTGAATATTTCACCATTGTTCTTGGTAGTTCTTCTTGGAAATCAAATAAAGTTGGTCAGTTGGTTTCAGGCATGGGTTTGTCCTTGAAGCAGAGTCCACATATCTTTGATAAGAGTTGAGGTTAGGACATTGGAAAGGCCATTCCAAAAGCTTAAATGTTAGCTTTATCCATTTCACACCCAGCTCTGATGTTTGGGGTCTTTGTGTTGTTGGAACACCATATTGTGTCCAAGCTTCTTATGGTTTGAGGATATGCTGGAGAATTCCGAGGTAGTCCACCTTCATTATTCAATCCACTTTGTGCAAAAGACAAGTTCCAGTGGTAACAAGACAGCCGTAAGAGTATGATGCTTCCACAACCATGCTAAACAATTGGTCCAGTAATCATGGGGATAATGGCTTCATATTTACTCCTCTAAACATACTTTTGGTGTCTGTGGTCAAACTTTATTTCAGGTGTGAAGGTGTCGATTTTGGGTCGGAAGCATCTTTGTTGGCCAGAAACTGAATAATTCCCTCTCATACAAAAACTGAATTCTGTAATTATTTTATAATTAACCCAACTTTGGGGGCAGATGTAGCCTAAGGGTTAGACAAGCAGCTTTTGGACTGAAAGGTCGATGGTTCAATACCTGAACCGAACGTGTGGGCCAGCCCACTGCTCCAAGTGTGTCTATGCTCAATGTTTATGTGTGTGCTTATTTTGCATGGGTTAAATGCAGAGGCGATAATTTTCCTTGTGGCATTAATACAGTAAAGCAGAAAAAAAAATCACCGGCAATGTAGTGCTTGCCTGACTGTAGACATTGACATTGGTGTTCCAGCAGCTTCCAGTTCATGGCAGGCCTGTTTTGGTGGTTCCTGACCTTTTAAACCAATTTCCTCTCAGCTGAGGTTGACAAATAGGGTTTTCTTCGAGACCTTGGCAAAGTGGCTACTTACATACAGTTGTTTAAACTGATGATCTTTGACTCTACAGGTGTTTAGAAAGGGCTCCAAAAGTCATTCCACTCCCACCAAGCTCCTCGGATGCACCCATTGTACTCTGTGTTGGTCAGTTATGTTGACACAGAGAATCTATCAGTTGTAGTCACAAATCTCTCACAGTAAGTTAAAAGGTAAGTTACAAGGCATTTTGGACCTTTCAGCATCATGAAATGAATATTTTAAAGGAATGTAGGCATACTTCTGAGCCTGGACGTATAAATTCAACCCCCCAAATTCAGAAAGCACAAAAAACTGCACCACATTTTTTATATTAAGGATTCATGTTGTTCAATCATTCTTCAGAAAAATCACTAAAATTTCCCTGCCATTTATGTCCATTAAAAATCTATGAAAACATCTATTAAAGAATTGTACTATCTAGTGAATCTTTACAACAACCCTATAATAAGCAGTTGAGTCGACAGCATACTATCATCCATCCTTTATTTAACTGTGTTCAATACAGCAGAGGTTTCCTCTCAACATTAATACAGTGTGATACAGTAAAGTAATATCATTAACCAGCATTATGTCACTACACATGGAAAAACTACATAAGACTGACTGAATCTAGCCCCAAAATGTAAATACACTGGGAAAGAGACACACATTATGGGGAAAAAAAGGTCACAATGGTGTATGAATGTGCGCACACGCACACACACAGAAACCAGATATGGACATTATCCTCACCAAAACCCCCCTTGTCCTTTTCTTAATCTTCGCAATATATCTTAGAATAGAAATGGTTCTTAATTTTATAGACACACTATCTGAACAGTTAGGCTGTTACTGTTCGAGGGAAACTGGAAATACATAATGGTATATTTTGTATATACTACATAGGAATGGTATGATCTTATTGTTTGACTGTCTTGGAATAACAGACATTAGTGTGTACAAAATGGGAAGGTTGCAATCTGATATTTTTTATTCTATTATTTAAAGAGGCAAACCCCATAAGGTGCAATATGGAGAATTATATAGTAGAGGGGTTGTGTTCTGAGACTGAATCATAAAATTTAACATATAACATACAAACGGAATTATATAACTGTTTCAAATTAGACAGTCACGTTACAGTTTCACGCATGCCAGTCGTGCAATAGTCATTAAACTTATCCGATGGCAACAGTGCAATAATTCAGGATGTTGATGAATCCACCTTGCCTTTTGTTAAACTATTAATTTCCACCCTGAAACTTGGGAGACTGCTTGAACCAACTAAAAATGTCAAAATTTAACATAAATATAATTTAAAAATGCAGTATGTACTATAACAATTATTCACCTCAGGCTCAAAGGACACAGCTGAATGTTCCCCTCATCGTATACACTGTATAGAAGCATGCTTAAAGTGCATATTCATTCCCTTTATGTATTTATGATTGACAGGACCTGATTCAGCATTTGTCGCCTTCTGCAGAGGAGCTTTAGCTCTAGCGAGGTGGTTTATTACCTAATCTGTTTTAGAAGAAGATAAAGCCATCTTTTGATATAAACTTCTCATAAATGATTTCAGCTGTATGCAGGAGACACTGACATTAGCCAACAGTGCTACAGTCCCCAGTCATGGATAATAAAAGAGAGAATGCTGGCTTTATTTCACACGGGCAGCTGGGGACTGCCGCTAATAAAAATACACTCTGACAATCGACCCAAGAGCATACATTCTACATTTGCCGAAAACCCCCGACTCCCAGCCTGCTGTTTAAAAATAAACCCTGCAGGGAACAGATATTTGCAGACCTCTTGTCTGGAGCTATGAAAAAAGCATTAACATGGCCCTTAAAAGCATTGCCTCAGAGGTGTGTTTATATGCAACTGTGCAGGTAAACAAGGTTACAGTCACTCAAAAAAAAAAAAGAGTGAAATAATAGACAGATTGAGGGTTTCTTCAAGTCCTCCTATGTAAAACCGAAACACTGTTTGCAGTACAAGAACGCTGCATGTGTATTTACAGTATTCGGACACAATAATGGCGAGCATAGACAAAGAAGGTTTTCACACTTATAAATAGTAGGCATCCAACACTGTAAGGATCTTGATTACTTAGTAGGAAAAATGTTTACATAAAATATTTATTCAGGTCAGAAGAATACAATACCTGACAAATCATGTATGACTCTAAAAGGGAAAGACTCACTGGCTCAGAGAGAGCCTGCACCCAATACCAAAGGTCATTCGGTGTAGTGACAAACTGACGGGCAGCCACAGCTACGTATTGCAAAACATGACACACACCAGTCGCACCCTTCACCAGTTACACTCTTTGTTTTGCTAAATGTGTCATCAGTGAGGCAAAATAGGCTTTATGAATTAAAAATAGGTTTCCTACAGCATAATTTAAAGTCTAGTACTTCTCATTCAACGAGGCACTTTAAATCTAAATAACCACCTTTTACCTGTTCACACGGAAGCATCAAGTCAAAGGCACTTGAAAAGCTAGTTTGAGAGAATAAAATATGGCGACTCTTAGAGAAATGATGATATTGGCATAAAATAACCACTCGGCAACTGAACCAAAATTGCAAATTCACTGCCATTTAGTATGAATATAATGAATTATTTTGTTCCTAAGTAGTGGATACACTTATAGCTATCTACATAAAAGTGTATCATTTAAAGTAAACTAACTAAAGCCGAAAAAAGAAAATCTTTACCAGAACATCATTTACGGTTCATTAACATTTACAAAGACAAATCAAAAAGTAAATAGACACCCCTCACTAAAGTTTGTTCAGTAAAACTCATTTAGTCTTGTTCATATATTATTTAGTTTAGATTACAATATATAAAGTGTTCATAGCAACTAGCCATGCTGCGAACACCAGGAACAAAAGTGTTGAAGTCTTGTGAAAGGGGGCGTTTTGTCGGTCAGACTGATGGTGGTACAGCCAGCATCAGATTGCACAAAACCTTGGGATTCCTCTCACCACAGTCAACAGAGTGATTGTACAATTCACCAGCGATAGCAAGGAATCAACAGCTCTGGTTGGCCTGGGCTCTCTGGCAGGTGTCTTCGGATAGTCAAGCAGACTGTTGAAAATAATCCCCGGTGTATGGCAACTGACGTTGCAGAGAAACTCCAAGTGAGTTGGTACTGTGAGGTACCACCATCAACTTAAAATAATGGTGTCTATTTACTTTTGATATGTCAATTTATATTCTAGATTTGAGCAATGTTGCTGGTTGACCAATTATCAGCAATGGCTCGGAATTTCCTCATCAGTGTATTCCTGCATCCAGAAAAAGAGTATCGCAACGATAACGGGCATTTAGACAGCAAAATTAGCTCACAATTACCCCGGTCTAATCAAGAAACCAACCTACATAATGAGGATTTGAACCAACATAAGAAAAGGCACATAAAATAAGGTGCTCTTTGAAAGTCATTTCAAATTGTTGAGATCGTAGTTCAGATATATGATCGAACAAGTTTGATTCCCTGTCCTGTGTCGAGGACAGCAGGAGGAAACCAGCTCAGTTTGAGCCTCCTGAAGCAGCGCAGGCAGGCACTACACAGCCACAACAGATTCAGCCCACAGCACCAGTTAGCCACAGACACCAGTGGGTAAGTGATACGGGGAAAGTGGTGCTTCCAGTGCTTTTCCACATCACTGCCAGTCGGCAGGTGGAGTCTGTAGTCACTCCAACATTTGGACACACCGTATATGGCCGTGAGGAGACGCCCATGCTCTGCCCACTGCACGCCACTCTCTGGTTCACAGTTGTATTCCACCCACTCTGACGTGAAGTCTCCCAGCCGAGGGGCATCCTGGCTCCCGGCAGCCCTCTCAGGATTCGTTTCGGCTCCCTGCACAGCCACATAAATCCCCTCCACCCTTCTCACAGCCTTCACCCATGGTCCTGAGTTCTCTGTATCCAGCACAATGATGAGGCGGGAGGAGAACCCAACATTGCATTCCTTCCAACAGTCAAGGATCTGCCCCAGGCGCAGGCATTCCCCACCTAAAAAAAATTTCACAGTCAGAAGAAGCAGACTGCCCTTATCAGTTGGTTCTGATTAGTGAAAATGTACAAACTCATTTCAGGTAATTATGTTTGGTTTTACTGAATATTTATGCACCCTATATAAGTTCACACCAGGCAGTGCTCTGATCAGCATGTACTGTAAATGTATGGAAATATGTTTCTTGGTAGAATACGTGGACTGAAAAAAAAAAAAAATCACATTTCTGACGTCGAAGCAAATGTTATTTCTAGTTACAGCTGACGATAAGGATTAGGGCTGGGTGATATGCCTGAAAGATTTATCAAGAAATTGTAAACAAATATTAATAATTTTAATGATGATTTTTTTTATCTGAAAAAAGCTTTAAGTTACTCACATTATTTTGAATTAAAACACCTTACTTTTATCCGTCCTCACAGTGTTTTCCATAAAGCATGTACTCGTGTAGGTAGGACTTCAATTTGGGACCCATAGTAACAAATAACCATGAAGAATATTCGGTTACTAATAAATAATAATAATAAACACGATGAACCCTATAAATTCAGCATATTCAGCTTGGCCATTAAAAAGGTCTGTGTAATTTAGGTAATTTATGTTTTGTGCTTCTTTGTATATTTAATAATTTATATTTATATAACTTAAATATTACTTTTGTATTTAACATAAATAATTATAATGTATTTTTATGCCTGTGGTTTGTACTGTAGATTTCCATAATTTACTGATGAGTCGGATCTGTAATCACATGAAACAATTTTTGTGCTGGTAGGTAATGCTGACTTTTTTCCCACCATTCACCACAAGTTTATTTCAGACCTCACTCAAAGCTATTTCTGTTGTTATTTTACATGTTGATGATGTGGCCAGATATATGAAATCTGTTAAATGATTGGCTGTTTGTGTGTCAATCAAAGCAACCGCCATTATCAAGGAATATGACGGGCTGTATATGAGCCAGAGTAGAAGCACGCTTAGCTTTTGTTCACTCACTCCGAGCTTCGTGTATTCATTTCGCAGCTTCTTGACATTTTATACTTAAAGCATTTGAACACCTTATTCTGATTAATCATTAATTATATAATTAATCAGTGGTACATATCGCTCACACCTAGTAGAAATTATAAATCAAATGTAGAACCGCTGTGAAGGGACTAAAAAACTAAACAAAACAAGTGAAACCACGGAAAGGGCCATTAAAGGCCAGTGATGGAGTGTGCATGACAGTGTGTCAGATGGAGGGCCCAGCATGCTACAGTCAAACCTATGCAGCGGTGTGAGGCTGTCTCCCAGCCAGCCTGCTCTGATCAGTGTGACATGGCCTCTGACTCTGTCTATCCCTCATAAGGAAAAATAACTTGGAAAGATACCTCACACAAGCAGGATGATAAAGCATAGCAAAGACACGGCCAAGATAAGATATTTCTTTTACAGTCTGAAAATAAATAAATAAACAAAATGAAAAGGCCATCTAAAATAAACCTGCGAAGGTTTTCTAAACCGGCAAAGGCAAGTAGAAGCAAGGGAAGTGTGAATGTTAATCCCACAGAAAAAGCACAAGGTATATAAAAAAGCCATTAGATGTACTCAATGTATAATAAGTGAAACATGGTGATGAAACTTCCAGTGTACACGACCAAGACGGTATTAAAGCATTTTAAGTCTCAAGCACCAGATCATTGCACCCTGCGGTTATTTGTTCTAATCTGAATTTTCTACTTCCCTGCCCTGACTGACCTGCAAGGGCCCAGTCTCCTGTGGGCGAAGTGTGTCCGCTGTAGTAGATGAGGTAGTTGTCATGCCGGGGACCATCGGCAGTGCGCAGCTCCAGGAAGGAGTGCAGTTTGGCCATGAGTGCTTCCAGGCTCAGTCCGCTGGTAGAGTAATCACAGCCAAATGTCTGGATCAAGTTGTACGAGAAAAAGCGCTGAACGGCATTGAGGGTTGAAGTGGAGCGCAGGTTCATCTCCTGCACCTGCTCTGGAGGGAGCATTACCGGCTGACCATCCACACTGTCCAGGCAGAGAGACGAGAATGTAAAATGATGCACGACATTAATGCATATGAGCTCAGGAAGAGGTATCAGAGGGACACGAGAAGTATAGGAAAGAAACCAGGGGAAAGAGGAAGAAAAGGAATATGTATTAACCGTGGCCATACACATGTGCATACAAGACCTAATCCAGAAGGTGCAATTATCCTTAACATAAAGACTGAAACAAACAAAATTCCTTCCTAAACCTCATTCAGCATCTTGCACCACTAATATACTTAAGGCTGAAAGCTCTTATGACCCTTCTGCCCCTTTTCACTTGGATGAAGCAGCACTAAAATGTCCATTAAACCGTCCTGGGAAGCAGAATGGAAGTGTGGAAAAGTGCTGCTGTACACGTGTTCACTGGACACTGAAACGGCAATCTCAAACACACACACACACACACACACACACACACACACACACACACACACACACACACACACACACACACACACA
>JBCNYG010000022.1:11886588-11907648 GCA_039654305.1 Porochilus rendahli | reverse complement strand
CACACACACACACACACACACACACACACACACACACACACACACACACACACACACACACACACACACAGGTGAAAACTACATAGTTCCACATTTGGCTATTCAAGTGAACATTACTTTCTCTTGACTATTTTGTTCTCCCGTCTGTTTCACTTGGGAACTCTCCCTTGTGCGTGCCTCTCCTCTGTCCAATTTTAGTCTCACTTGATCTTTTCCACTGCTCATTCTCTACTCTCGATCGCTAATAAAACTCATTAATGAACACACTACCGGAGACACTTAGGTGAATGCAGCCATACTGAATCGTGTTAGTGATATTAGTTTTAGATGAGGCTTAATCATGTGGAAAAAAAAAAGAATTGCTTCAAAGAGCAGGGTGCATAGGCAAGCTCAATAGAGATAATAAAGAGACGCCACTTTTCTCCACTAGCCCAATGTATAAGGGGTACTTGGAATTTCATCCGTAATTAAAACGATTCAAATAGGCCCCAATGTGGAATCTGCCAGAGATGAAAATGGCTAAAAGGAGCATATGCCAACACGGTCCTCTCCGTCTCCCTTCATGCTACATCCATCTGTCTGTCGCACTCTCCGTTTCGCTTCCTTTTCTGCCTGCCTCAGCTCCCTGAGGAACCCTCATGATTGTAAAAACATGATCTGCACCCATCAGACAGGAGATTACACCCTGCTATATTCCCCTCATGTGCCAGCTCCCTGCTGAGTCCTGGCTCTCAGTGTGCTGGAATACTGAGCGTGATGGAGCCATGGGGCTGAATCCTAATCAGCCTCCTCATTCTACCAGCTTCCCCTTATATTCAGGACACAGCCCTTCCTACACAACCAGCATTAACCCATGTTTATTAATGGCTATTTAGTTTATTTTGCACTCCATTTACCATCACGCATTCAGGGATTTCCAGTCATCAACCATCTCCATATGTTTTAAGATCCTGAGTGGACTGAACAACATGATTCAGCCATCATGAACAGAGGAGAAAGGAGAAGGCTAGCAGGGGCTGTATAAATACCAAGGACAGAAAACAAGGCAGAGGCAGACAAATAAATTCTGAGAGTCTGAGTGGTAATGACGTTTTTTGGGGGGTTTCAGTCTCTTAATTAATAATAGATCTGTTTTATTATTGGGGACGCGACAGCATTAGTGGGTTTCCTGTAAGAGAACAGACACAGAACAATTATGTCCCATGCCTTTAAGGCTCTGCTTTGGTTGCTGAATCCACTTGCTCCTGGCAAAATATAATTAATAATTAAAAAAAAAAAGAAAAAAATATATAGGTGCTTTGGGTTCTTGAAATGCGATATAAAATCTAAATTATTATTAATATCATTATTATTATTAGTCCAGGCATTTGCTTTTCCCAAAAATCAACAATTAACAGATAGATTTAATAAACTTCATTAACCATAAGACATATATGAACACAATTCAGTAGAGGTTTTGTGTGTATGGTGATTTTACCTGCAGTAACTGGTTGGAATAATGACTGCATAGCCCACACAGGTTCCTCCAAGACAGTTGCCCAACTCATGGAAGAGTCCATGCACGAGTGACTCCAGTGATAGAACCACCAGGAATATGCTCATGAAGAGTGCGTAAGAGACCTGCCAAAACACAATCACACCATCAGAAGAAGGAAATAAAGCACAGAAATTTGTCATGTGCTTTTGTTTAAATACAGAGACAATGCTAACAAGAAGTGCTTATGCGCCTGACAATATCAAAGCTCTGAGGCGATCTGCTGTGCGGTCTCCGAGACGTTCTGCGTGGAATCCTGCATTAGCTGGAGGCATTTGATGGGAAACTGCAAGAAGAAACTTACAAAGAAACACACAAAGACCTCCATTCTATTTATACAAAAACTGTGCGCAAATAATTAGAATCTTTTTGAAATGTAGGAGTTTTTGCTTTTTTTTCAGTAAGGTAAGGCAAGTCTGTTAGGCTTTTTACACCTGAGCCTACTGGCTAATCAGGGCCAGAAATTATCTCTGGTTTCTGTAGCGTGAAGCGACTAGGAGTTCAACTCTTCCTGGATGGGCCCCTAGTCTATCATAGGGTACACTCCCAGGATTTTTTTCACCGATACCCATTTATACTGCTGGTTGGACAGAAGCACACTTGTGGTTGAGACCTTGCTCAGGGGTGTAAACACTGTGGGGTCTAACAGGGATTCGAACCCACAACCTCTCGATCATGAACCAAGTCCCCTAACAACTATACCACTGGTCCCACAATACACACAGTACTGAGCATTTAAAATTATTTGATGCTGTTAGTAAGTGTATACATATTGTCATCTCTAAAATTCATATTGTTCTCCACAAAGTCTGGTAGAAATGTGACATACAACCGGCTCAACTCTCCCGATTACAGGAAGCTTACAGGCGTTTGTCGCCGCTATCTTAATGGGATTCATATCCTGGCTTGTTCATATTCAGCTGCATTTTGCTATTACTACGTTCCGACCGTACTTTGGCAATTACTTTTCAGATATGTTTGGATATGAGGTGCAATCTATAATAGGTTTAGTGAAATTAACGAAAACACAGTGCAGAGTTGACTGTGTGGGATTTTCGGTTTATCAGAACATGGCTGCACCCAGTCTCAAAGCTTGCACAGATGTTTTAACAAATTATTCAAAAAATGATGCCTGACACAAAAACATATTACATGAATTAGTTTGCCTTTAATATTGATGAAGATCTAACTGAAACTGTTTTTAATGTTAAATAAGTAGCTTGAGTGGGAAAAAACTCAGGGAAGGCTGGATGTATAGATGCACCATATTGACTGTAATTCTTCTGTGACAGGTGGCAACTTAAAAACTACATATTGATGACAATGTAAATCATAACCATCAGGTCTGAAACTCAAATAACACCTGGGTGTTTCACGATTCATGCATCAATCTCACCAAATTTTCATTTTTTAGGTCACTAATTCCTATCCAAATATAATCCTAATGTACAAGTTGTATAAAACACCCAAGTGTAAACACGGTCTACAACTCCCAACTACTGGCCAATGACATTACCCTCGGCAGTGGACGGCCTACAACAAGGTCTGGGATGACTCATTTCACAGCACATCATCTTAGCGCTTAGTAGTTTTGTGCTTTTGTCAGAAAAAGGTACTCGAGCCCAAGGTACAACAGCCGGTTGTGCATGCTGTCCTCGTTTCACACAAGAGAATCAGTAGGAAGAAGAAGTGCACTACTCTGCCACTTACTCATCAACAACAGCAAGGATTAGTCATATCCTCCTCATTATTCTTGTCACCAGTAAGCGTGCCTGGATGAAACTTTATGCATACAGTCAGAGAAATGACCTGCTGTCCCACTTTCCAATTCTAAGCATAAAAATTACCCCAAATCAGAAAAAGATGGGGCAGTATTTTGAAATTGAAAATAAACCTGCAAAAAATGATTGGTGAATAATTTAACATGTACTGCACTCAAACCAATACAACAGCACATTATTTAATGTTTTACCTCAAGAATTTTATTATTATAATATTTATTTCGATGAAAGGTCAAAATTTATTTAGGTCCAGCACAGTGGCGTGGTGCTTAGCACATCCTCCTCACAGCAAAAAGGCCCTGGGTTCAGTGAGGGCGTTTCTGTGTGCAGTTTGCATGTTCTTCCCGTGCTTGTGTGGGATGGGACATGCGCTTTAGGCTAATTGGTGTTTCCAAAATGCCAAAATAATATGAGTGTAAAAGGTTATGTGCGTGTATTGCCCCTGCAATCAACCGCCGAGCTGTTTAGGGTGTACACTGCCATTGAACAGTCAGTGAAGATATACTCCGGCCTCCGTGTGACCCTTGCTGGATAAAGTGGTTCAGCAAATGAATGAATGCATGGAATATTATTTACAAATCACTGTTTGCGGTTTTAATTCCAATTACGGTTGTATAACAATAGGATTTCTGAAAATGTTAAAGTTTAAATACGTTTAGACATGTGGTCGGACAGTAAGAAGGAATCCTGTTCAAAAAGAGAAATTCAAAGAAATTACTAATACTTTCGCAAAAATAGAGAGCATTATAGGGTTCATTCAAGAAAACAATGACAATGTCTATCATTCTCAAAAAAGCCCAATCTAAGGGGCTGCTCACACTAGAGGTGTGATAGAAATGCACCTGTCACTTTTCCTTCTCAAAATATTCTCAAATTTGTCTCGCGGCATCGCACATTTCCGTGTGAATGTCACAAAACAAGGCTCTGCCGTGGAGTAGTCTCAAACTGTACTCAAAACAGTCTGTCTGAACATGGTGTGAAAAAGTCACAAATACACTAACAACGCGCGCAAAAAAAAGTGAATGGTTTTAGAGCAAAAAGCGGACAAAACGTGACTGATTTATCACATGCGTCAGTCACTCTTCTATGCATTTTTACTCACCTCTAGTGTGATCACGACCTAAAGTTCACAACATGTACAAACCGCATACCACCTTGAAGTATAATGACTGAACAAACAATAGAAAAGAAACCCAAATAATAAAAGCTGTTTAATTAGCTCTTCAGTCCACATTTACAGTCACAACTTCTGAGTGTTTCTACTAATCATCTAATTAATACGACAATAATCCTTCAGCTGTAGAACTCAGTTACCTGCCAGGACACCATCCCCAGGATGACGCTCGAGAGCAGGGAGAAAAACAGCAGCCGTTCAGAGATGAGGCAGAAATGGCGCACCCCTCTGGAGGCCATGATCCTGTCTAGACTGCGCTTGTCTGAGCGATGGGCAGCCTGAACCTTCTGGGACTCACTGATCTTGGTGTGGAAGCCCCACAGCGTGACCAAGCACACCATGTGGCAAAGCACCCAGAAGAGGCCAAACACAAAAAATCCAGGGATAACGAGGTACCAGAATTCCAGGTCTTTCCAGTTTCCCAGTTTCAGGGCACAAAGCACAAAGAACATCAGCTCCACGATGCACAGTGGGACGAGCGACAGTCTTCGCCACAGCCTGCCCGCTGATAAAAAGGGCATCCAGCGCTCAGTCACTGAAAGGCTACTGAAGTACACATCTAGCAGGGGTTCACAAATGAGCCGTCCCAGGTAACAGCCCAGGGCAAATGGGTTAGCCTGGACCTTTAGTGCATTGAAGAAGGTATTGGAGGTCACTACAGTAAAGCAGATAAGATTGGGAAGAGCCAAGAGAGACTTCATGCGCAGGTCTATAATAATGGCACCTAAAGCAACCAGAAGGGTGATGATTGCCACTGACTTTTGAAGGACCATAGTGGTGCTGGCTACGGCAAAACCTAGCAGCTCTAGAGCCTCAGCTGATGAGAGTACGGTTCTCGGGGAGCTGGTGCTGCCACAAATGCGGTCTGTCAGCGCCCACAAAGTGCGTATACCCACACTAGACAGCAGCAGGTAGTTTGTCACACGCTCCTTCACATCATTCTCCAGAGACGAGCTGTTCAGGAAGCACAAGAGGCCCTGTAGAAAGCCGAACCAGAGGTGGAACAGGCTCAGGCTGGCCCACTCCATGGAGAAGTAATAATACAGGATGCTGGAGAGGCCCAAAACAAAGAGGCCTAGAATGAAGATGACCAGGATTGTAGCTTCAGAGGTATGCTCCCATCGTACATACATGCCCAGACACACGGCCACCAGCAGGTTTACACTGGACACGTAACCCAGGCAGCGGATAGACGACCACATATCCACCTCGTTGCCCGACTCCTCGGCAGTCATTGTGCCTTTATTCTGGAAAAGCAAATCTCCAGGCTTCGATACTCAGACTTCACTCCTTCCTCACGGCAGCTTGCGGGAGCCTAGCACTTTAGTTTCTGATGAAAATCTCATCGTCACTGCAAAAACACACGGGAAAAAATGTGGCTTCAGTAAAGGCATGAAATCAAGTGTTGCAGATACTTTATGCACACATACACCAGGTTCCTCTGAATTTTCAGCGTGTTGTCATCTCTTGCATCTGTCGCCTGTGGCTTTCTCATTAGATGTGTGTGATCATTCATTCATCCATTCACTTGCCAGACCACTATAAGTCTGTTCTATTAGTGTCGCAGGAGGGCTGAAGCCTCTCTCAGCATACACTGGGTGAAAGCGGGGTACATTCTGACCAGCTCGTAAGACCATCGCAGGGCTATCATACAAAACCATCCACACTCACACTTTGGGGCAATAGGGAACAGCAACAAATCACAAAATAAACTATTACCATGCCACCGGATGGACTACTGTAGCCATTCAAACAACCAGAACACACTTAAAAAACTACCCCAGCGTTGTTTTTGTTTGTTTTTTGCTAGTTTACGGTTACATTTAAATACAAATTCTTATTATTTGTCTCGCTGTATATTATTTTTGATTTGTGGCGAAACTGAATCAAAATTAGCTCAACAAACTCCTCCAAACTGCCACATCGACTTACTAACCAGCTAGCATTACGGCTGGATTTCAAATGCCTAGGTTATTAGACACGTAGTGCACTACGCTTGAAGCAAAAACAATTACCTCATGGTGCACAAAGTGCACTTACATAAACACTAGCATGGCAGTTTAGGATGCGCCCCACAATAAGGGTTTTATACCGCTTTTAGCCGGTATAGCTAACCCGCCGCAGCTTTTACAACACATTCAAAAGATAGACGGTTTTCATTTAGACCCCTTTATATTAAACTGTTGTTTCTGGTCAGAAATCGTGTCATTTGTCAATACATTTACCTTTATTTACAAGGGAACTTTCTTCTCTTCCTGGGATTCATAGTTCCGGACACGTAACGATGGTGGCCGGTGAGGGTCAAACACAGTGAATACCGTTTGAGAATGTTCATCAATAGATTGAGATGTCGGTGCTGTGACGTTGTGAATAGTCCCGCCCCTCCACTTCCGCATCACGTTAAATCTCATCATCCATCCCATTATTCCACCTTTGAATGGTGTGCTAAATTACAGATGTGATGTTTAAGCATAGTTTCGTCCAGAAAGTTGCAATTTGTTCCGAAACTGCTGAAGCGTGGGACTGTGAAAACATGTAGGAAGATTACAAACCTGCAGGTTGATTGATGTCTCTGAGACCTTGCTCAGCCAGTCCTCCAGCTTTCACAAAACAAAACTCTCTCTTTCACAGTTACACCTTGAGTGATTTGTAGGGAGTTTTCACATATTTAAACTAATCCCCCCCACCACCCTGGAACACAGAGGTAAACTGTACCATGGTGACGTATGATGTGAGACGATGGACACTAGATTATACACACTGAGCAAAAGTGTCGCATTATGGTTTTATGACAATCTGTGACTTTCCTGACTTGTATATATCTAGAAAGTAATTATCTCTTGCCATTGTATCATACATTCATTCATTCAATTTTTAGGTCGTTTAATCCTAATTAGGGTCGCTGGGGAGACTGGTGCCTACCTCAGCCGACTCTGGGTGAGGGCAGAGTACACCCTGGACAGCTCGCCAGGTCATCGAAACACGCTGACGGCAATACAACCTACCAGACAGTTTCATGAGCACACACGATACTTTCTCATGCTCAGCATATACTTTCTTGTGTGCACGGGAAGTCAATGTATTTTTATCTTCTTTTGTGTCGCTTTACAGTCTCCATAGGATGTTGCCCAAGTTCACAATTTTCCGATGTCCAAGTTAATCACTGTCCCATCACACTTACATGGCAAACTTTGACTGCAGAAAGTTATGCAGAGATATGGGTAGTGGATTGCAGCATAACTCTTGTGTTGTCTAACACAGCTATTAAACACTGTAATAATATTGATGGGTCAAAAAAGTGAAAAAAAAAAGTATCTCCCCTTTAAAGATGGAAAAAATGTCCTTACCCACAAAAAGTTTTAAAACGCCTGATACATATAGCTCGTTTGACATACTGCAGGCCAGTAAATTACATTGTGCTTCTACCAAGAGAGCTAAAATATGCTCCAAACCAGTATGAATGTGCTCTAATGTTATATTGGATTTTGGTGTGCTGTTCAGTTACAGTTTTTCACTATTGCTAAAACACATTCCACAAAACATTGCTCCATTTCCCCAAAACTCTAAACACAAAACACTTTTCTCAAGCTACATGCACAAAAAACTTTCACACCAAAACGGTTGTGCATATGCACAAAATCAAACTTTGACCCCAAAGTCACTCTCAAAGCCTGCGAAAATGTAAACACTACAAAGCATAATTACATACTACAAAAAAAAACCCAAAACAACAACAACAACAACTGAAAAAGCCAAGACACATTTTAGAAACCTTATGTGTTCTCAAAATATATTACTGTAGAATATTGGGCATTCGTAGATTTGTGTGTTTCATAGAAATAATATATGAATAGAAAATACAGTTATCACAACTCAATGCAAAAATGTACTGTAAACACTACAAAGGATCCAACAACAATACAAATTGAAAACTCAATGTTTCAGGTGGGATTTATTCATTCATCATAGTCCATAGTCCTGAGAAGGTTCTCTCTGCTGTAAGGTTGGCAGTCATAGACTTTCCACCACCATGAGGAGAAAAACCCCTCTATGGGGTTTAGGAAAGGTAAGTAGGGTGGCAGACAGACATTGACAAATTGTATTGAACCATTCTCTTATCTGGTTGGTGCAATGAAAACTAAAATTGTCCAAAATGACGATAGCTCTTCATCCAATAATGTTACATCCTCTCCTCCTCATGACTCTGCTGGATTTCTCAGAGTCTGATGGTATAGTTCTCCCGAACCATATGCACGATGAAGGCTTCTTGCGCTGGTGTGAATATGGCAACCCTCCCACCTCCATGTGGCATTCTTTCAACTCTAGAGAAAGAAACATGCAGTTTGCTGAATTTTACATGTACTCTGTAAAAAAAAAAAAAAAAAAAAAAAAAAAAAGCAAAAAAGAAAGACATGCATTCCACAGAAACATCAATGGACATGTTCTGCAATCTTTTTATAGCAAGGATACTGTGATGAAACCAACTGTACTCCATTATACTGTACATTATACTTGCTCCTCTTCTTCCTTGGCCTGCTGCTCCTCCTCCTCCTCTGATACAAATTCTTCTTCCTATGCCTCTGCCTCCATCCATTGTTGCTGTTCTGAACCTTCATCAAACAGTGCATTCTGAACTGGCCTACATGTGTGGTCACATAATTTACAACAAGTGTATAAAATTTTGAGTCATTGTGCTTAATCAGTGACACCAGGTGGGTTCATTATGGTCAAGTTTTGCTGACTGTAGCTTGCATTTTGTATCACATGAGCTTCAATGTGCAAAATGTGTTTAGTGGTTGAAAATTTGAGCAGAGGTTTTTGCAACATGTGTTTTAGCAAGACAAAATGTGTTTAGAGTTATGAGAAATTGGGGTTGAGTTTTGTGTCTTAACATGAGAAATGTGTTTATAGTTTTGGCAAATTGGGGCTAGTTTTATTAAATGTGTTTTGGGAACTGGTCATTTGGTTTAGAGAGTTGGGTTTTGTGTTTTAGCGGTACTTAAAAACTGAAGTGACTGTTTTAGTCTATTCAGGGTTATGATGGACTTGGAGTCTATTTTGGGGAAAGTGAGCATATGGTAGGGACAAAACCCTAGACCACTCCATCACAGGACATCTCTCTCTCTCTCTCTCTCTCTCTCTCTCTCTCTCTCTCTCACACACACACACACACACACACACACACACAGAGAAAGAGAGAGAGATAGAGAGAGAGAGAGGGCCAATTTAAAGTTGCCTGTCCACCTGCTACCCAGTATCATATCTTTGGGAGGGAAACTGAAAAACCTTCATTGTATTCATTGTTATCCACTATTCATCTCCACCCCCCCCCCCATTTCTTGCTTGAATCCATAGTTATTTTTTTTTTTGGCAGTACAAGAAATACATTAATTTAAACTCACCATGGACCTGCTAACAGAGAGACTCAGTTATTCATCATTTAGTAAAATTGCTTGTAAATGTTTGCATGAACCAAACCAAGCAACAAATTTATTCTGGATTTACAAATGTTTGGGAAACACTGATTTTCTTGGTATTTGCATGTGTATGGTAATGAACGCCAGTCACCTGTAAATGTCCAGGCATGCGTACGGCACCGTTGATTTGCATGAAGTCACAACTATGAGTATAAAATAAACCATGAGGGTAAGGTGTGAAAAACAGATGTGGACATTTAAAGTTGATGCTATTTCAATAACTAGGTGTATTGATTTGTGATTTCCAGCCATGTACAGACAAACCTTCCTTCCTGTATACGGCAGCAATTCTTTTGTAATAGTTAAATTCTTAGTTTTATTTCTCTTCACACAGTGACTTCACAGCAAGAAAGTCCTGGGTTCAAGCCCCATGCCCAGCAAGGGTGTTTCTGTGTGAAAGTTTGCATGTTCTCCCCATGCTTGTATGGGTTTCCTCTGAGTACTCTGGTTTCCTCCCACAGTCTAAAGACATGCACATTAGGCTAATTGGCTGTTCCAAACTAACACTAAGTGTGAGTGTGAATGGTTGTGTGTGTTGCCCTGCAATGGTCTGGCGAGCTCTGAATAAGGGTGCCTGGTAAATGATGTGAACAAAACGAAATAGGCTGCTCTAACTTGACATCATATTCCATAAACACTAACTCCAGTAGTCAGTACAAATGACATCCTATTAGCTAGTCCTTATATGGATAAATTTACTATAATTCAGGGGCAGGATTAAGATATAATTTTTTTTTTTAATTTATGGGATTTTCATGAATGCCTAATTTCTTGTGTAAATGCTCATACTAATGATTTATGCATAAATCTGTTTGTACCCATCTTGATAAATGAGGCCCAATATGGGGTTTTGAGTGGGGGTGTAGTTGTATACTGCACACTGGAGATATTGGAGGTGTTTTCATTTTACAGCATTTGACAATTTAATGTTTTTTTTCCCTGTAGATCACCTCTGTAGCTAATACAAACAAGCTGTACACAAATAGTTTATTTGTAATGTACACACTTGTCAGATACTTTTATTAATACTGATCTGAGCAGAGAGTGAAGGTTATTGACTCTGGTCATGCTCCAATCGGTGATATCGTGGCATTGCCAGCATATGAACTTATGATTTATAGCCTGCAGAACCTTACTTGTTGAACCATGATTTCCCAAATAAAATCCCAGTGTAATAAAATACTCTAAAGACACTCTTGAACTGTTTAGTCCTACTAGTTCGTGGGCAGGTTGGAGTCTATCTCAGCTGACATTTGGCAACGGCGGGGTATAACCTAAACAGTTTGCCAGACCATTGCAGGGCCAACACACACTCAACCATTCACACCCACTTCCCCACCTAGATTTTTAGAACAGCCAATTAGACTAATGCATCTCTTTGCATTGTGGAGGAAACAAACAGGAGCACGGGCCGCAGCTTGAACCCCAGGACTGTGCCGCCGTACTCCAAGGACAGATCCATACAAGTGAACATAATATGAACATGCATACTGGTTTGTTCCTTGGTGCTTGACTGCCTTATTACTTTGAACATATAAAGATGACACTGTGGTTGCTGAGGGCTAGATAAAGACCATTCTCTTCTGTGGCTCTGATCATTACAATTATTGTCTCCCAGATCTCCAATCTTATTAATTTTCAACAAGTGTTTTATCCTTTTAATTGCTGCAGTGGATTAAGGGCCTATACTGAAAACACTGGGAATGATACCGGAATACAATCTGGATGGGCAATGATCCATCACATGCACACACACACATTTACAAATATTCACCAGTGAACAGTTTAGCGAACACAATGCATCTAACTGCATGTTATTGAGAGATGGGAACTAATGGGAATACACAGACACGGGAGAACACATGAAGCACCACAAAAACAGTTACCTGAGTTCAGGATTATACCAAGTACACTTGGAGCTATCTGACAGCAATGCTACCTGCTTCTCTACAAATGCCACAAGCTTAATATGATCACAATGATTATCTGTCACCAAGAGTGACTGACAACAAATGAAATAATCCCAGTTAATGGTTAACAAGTAGCCTCGTGTAGAATCCATTGTTAAGCATATTTAGGGCGCTCGTAATGATGCTGTATTGGACAGGATCATTGCGAATAATTATTCTGGATAGAGAAAAGATTAACATGAATTGTTCATTATTATCCATTTTTATCTCAACAGATAAGCGCAATATTTTATTTGAAACACTTTTGGTGCCCTCTATGCATTTCACAGATTGTCCATATGGCCATAGCTGAGATAGAGAATGATGCTCTCTGTCTCTTTCTCTCTCTGTCTTGCTCTCTCTCTCTCTCCTCATACTCTCTCACTGACTCTCTCTGTCTCTCTCTCCCTCATACTTTCTCAGTCTCTGTCTCTCTCTTCCTCATTCTCTCTTGCTCTCTCTCACTGTCTCTCTATTCCTCATGCTCTCTCTCTCTCTCTCTCTCTCAGTCTTTTCCTTTCTCAAATTCCTGGGATGTTTGGGAAACTGAATGTTTTCTTGCAGAGGAAAGAGAAACCCCGCGGGTATCACATGATTGAATTATTTCGTGTATCTCGGAAACCAGATCTATTTTCCTATGATGCGGTGAGCTCCACTCGTCCATCCGTCTTGTGCCATGCCGAGGTCTCGGGTGGTCCCTTCCCCTCTTTTTTCCCCTCTGTTTTAGTTTTTTTTCTTGTTTAAAAGGGCGGCTGCCGTGTTCCAAATGTTCAAATGCACCCTATCTGGCGCGCGTTGGCCTTTTTTGCTTCATGTGGTTTCAGCACGCAGATGGCTCATGTGGTTTTTATCGGACTGTACGGATTAGACGAGCGGGGCAGTTTATTTTGGGCGGCCGTTTAAAGCGAGGGGCCAGGATTCCTGCCCGAAAAAAGTGAGCCGCTCAGCACGACACGACCAGCTGACAGGAGCTTTCTGTTCACTTTCACTCGCCGCAGGTTGCCCTCCATTTAAAAAAGGGGAAAAAAGAGAGCGAGCACTTTCGTCCCGTGTCCTCATCCCGTCGTGACTCGACCCACAAGTTTAAAAATTGTTTAATAAATTTACATTAAATGTACCAGCGTAGCCAAACATGGCTAATATATGCTAGGGGTCTCCTGATGACATCACGGACTCATTTGCATATGACCTAAATTTTACAGTATTTACATCTCAGGAATTTATAATTTCTTTTAAAATTCATTATTTTCAAATTGATTTGCTACCTAACTGAGCTCTGTTAAGTGAACCAGCATGCTAAAATAGCTAGCTAATGTTTTCGCTAATTCCTGCATAACTTCAAAGTAATGAGGTTTTTCTTCTATCTTTAATCGAATGACAATTACAAACACATTCGGACCGCTGTCACCAATCGGCACGTCAAACAGGTCTAACATGTGTGTATGTGCACTTCTGCCACTTGTCACAATGCCACACACATGAGGGAGCGTCCCATTGGCGTGGGCATGGGAGCAAACTGGCTGCGCTCTCCCTGGAGGAATGATATGAGCTCGCCTCCCTATCATTCACAGCACAGGTGACAAACTCAAGACCTGCGGGATAAATCCGACCCGCGGGCCCATTTTTTGTGGCCCGTGAGAGCTTTTAAAGAAAACGGATTATCGTACATTCTTTGCGTCGACCATTACCATGAACCGGCATCATCCTTCCACTAGGTGGCAGCAAGCGTATTTCAAATAAACAGCTGGTCGTTCATGACTTAAGAAAGATCGCAAGCTAGCTAAATTTAGCTTTGCCATGCCCTTTCTGACATGGAAGTTCAGCGATTATTCGGCTCTTGGCGGCCTAGAAATTTTGTGAAGTGTCCCTCAGGGAACATGAGTTCCACCCCCGTGACTTACAGCAATCACCGACCAATCACGGGCGTCTGTGATGATTTCATTTGTACAAAAGGGCGGATAGAGCTCGCAGTGCTTGCAGCGTCACGTGTCACAGAGAGGAGCACGTGTCCCTCCCTGGTTGGTGGAGGTCGTGCGTAATGGGGGCGGCAATACATGCGGGGTGAAAGTTGGCTACGAGTAAAATAAAACCCACCCCCACACGAAAGAATAATGTTCCGACCAATGAGAGCCGAGTACCAAAAGTGCAGTGGGGGCGCGGTACATCCTTAGTACGTCCGTGCCAGGTTGTCAGCGCATCTGACGTGTTGCCGTTAACGTGCATTATGTGTTACAATGACATCACACCACGTACATACCGTGACGTTTAACGACGTCCTTGTACCACACCAGTGGTGTCTCTACTAGGTTCGAGTTAAGACGTTCACCGTCACCGTCATTACTGCGTCCAAGTTTCACCACGTCCTCCGCGTCCCTGAAGATCATACCGCGTCCTGATCGATTACTCCTGCGTTCCTACTGCGCCGCTTGGGCGAGGACGTGGTGGGAGCGCCGCGGAGTGTGATGAGGATTTAAGCCATTTATATCGCAGGTTGATTTACTACAGAACAGCAGGAAAAGTGGAAAGCGCGATTTATCATGAGTGAAATGCCTTTTGGTGGATTTAACCCCTGGATCTGTTGGTGAGGGAGTGAGAGTGTACGGAGGAGGAGAGATGGATAAAGTGGAAGTGAGATAAAGAGAGGAAACAGACGGATTTCCAACATGCAGCGGGTGTTGAATGTGTTTCTCTCTCAACGCAGCGATTAAAACGCCAGAGACTGAAGGAGCCCACGCATGTAATCATAATTCCTTATAAACCAACGTCCAGATTAATGAGCGTGATGAATGTGAGCCTGCTGCGGGAGGAGAGAAAAAACCGTATTTGTGAAAAGGCCCCGCCTTCAGCAGGAGGAAGAGTGAAAAGGAAAAAAACGTGAGGAGCGGAATCATAAATCATATTTCTGTAAACAGTGTTGACGTGAAGCCTGATCTGAATATGCGATATACATTCGACCCGACATGGAGGATTGAAATACGAGTCATGAGTGTATACGTGTGTGTGTGTGTGTGTGTGTGTGTGTGTTCTGCTTCTCTTGTCTCTCTGCCATCTTGTTATAAACACACACACTGTACCCACATTCTCTGGTGTTAATTATTATTCCTTTTCGAGCTGTCAGTATACGGGTACGATCATCTACCGTCCAGGACCCAAACCAGTCTGGGTTTGTCTTCTTATGCGTTTAACTCCGAGTAAAGGAAGTTACACTCGCTACTGACACATGGTTACAGACCGAACCATACACAGTGACATCGCACAGTCAAAAAACATCTGTGCAAAGACATACATTAATATCATCAAACATCTTATAATAAATTATTAAATAAATCTTCTCATGGCAAAAGGTCCTGGGTTCGAGTCCCAGGCTCGGTGCGTGCATTTCTTTGTAGAGTTTGCGTGTTCTCCCTGTGCTTACGTGGGATTCTTCTGGGTACTCTGGTTTCCTCATGAGTCCAAAGACATTTAGGCGAACTGGCTGTTTCAAATTGCCCCTAGGTGTGAATGTGAACGATTTAGTGTGTGTGTGTGTGTGTGTGTGTGTGTGTGTGTGCAGCAAAGGCCTGGTGAGCTGTTCAGGGTGGGCCCCGTCTCCCCGGGGACCCTCATATTATAAAGTGCAGCAAATAAATTAGTAAATGAATAAAAAAATTTTATTGAAATAACTTTCATTTTCGTTTTAAGCTCTAATTATTTGAAAAAAAAAAATAAATAAATAAATAAAAAATACGGAAATGCTTCAAACCAATAAAAAAGCCTAGAAATACTTTTAAAAATCTTGTATCAGATTTATTATTACAATTTAATATTAAATGATATATTTGAGAATATTCCAGACTATTTTTCTTGCTAATTTCCATTTGCTGTCCTGTTATACAAAAAGGAGGTGTGGCCTAAAGACAAAGGGCGGGGTTATATGTTACACTTAATTCATATTTGTATGTTTTATTTCTCATTCGTTTCTTGTGGGCGTGTCAGATCTGAGAAACTTGTTATTGTTGTTGCTGGCATGCTAATAACATTGTTAGCAGATTTAACCCCTCGCTCACTGGGGCGAATGTGGTGGTGAACGTCATGAACGGGATTTTTTGCAGATGTTCGTGTTTCAGATGCAAAATTGGGGCAAATTGTTTGCCAAGTTCGCACCAGTTCATCTCGTGCACGCTGGCTGTTCAAACATGTATGAAATTATCGCCAAGGTCTGGCGAAGGAGCGCGTTCAACCTGTTACATAACCATTACGAATTTTATGTACGATGATGAAGATGATGAAGATGATGATGATGACGGTGACCAGTTGCTAACATAGTAAAACGTAGTAAATTATCCCTGTGCTTGCCGGGTTTCCCCTGGGTACTCTGGTTTTCTCCCACGGTCCAAAGACATGCACTCTAGGCTAACTGGTTGCTCCAAAAGACGTGAGTCCTGCAATGTTTCGTGAGCTGTTAAGGGTGTACCCCGCATTAAATACTAAACGCAGGAAGGAATAAAAATTTTGGGGACACGAGCCGGGGACTTGAGGAAACGTCTCATGAAACGCATCATACAGAGCCAATCGTTTGGGTTTATAATTTTAGAGTCCCACCATGAACAGCTCACCAGTCCGTCGCAGGGCCAACACACACTCACACTCACGGGCAATTCGGAACAGACAATCATCCTAATGTCCATGTCTTTGGAGGAAACCGGAGTACTCAGAGGAAACCCACACAGAAACACCCACACCAAGCCCGGGACTCGAACACACGACCATTTTGCAGTAAGGTGGACGTCCTAACCGCTACACCACCGTGCCATGAACAGTCTGTAGCACGGTACGTACAGCACTGACCTCAGTGTAATGACATCACTGTTGTTGTTTTAGCAGGATGGTGATATTTCCTCCATATTACCCCGAGAGTCATAACGTGTAATCATGTTCTCAACACCTCGCCGTTTCCAGTTCTGTGACCTGTCCTTGAGTGGCGCTTAAATCCTGCACGGACAGGAAGTTCAGTTTAAACAGCACGAGTTGAGAGCGGTTGTGCTAATTCAGCTTTTATTTGCTAACAGCTTGTAAACAAACCCCCAAAATTAAATATGATTAAAAAAAAGCGTTAAAGAATTAAGGTAAAATGTAGATATATTGGAAATTATTCTTAAAGTAGAAATACAGACTAAAATTAGTTTTAAATCAGAACACCTTTATTAATCTGATAATGGGATCATGATCAATGTTTATTGATTTAATTATTAATAATTTTTTAATTTAAAGAAATTGAACACCCAACAATTTTTTTACATAATCTATAAAATTACATTTAGGTTTGATTCATCGATAATAGAAAATTGATTAGATTTTATTAAGCTGCTTAATTCTAATCAGGGACGCAGGGAGGCTGGAGCCCATCTCAGCCAACTCTGGCCGAGGGCGGGGTACACCCTGAACAGCTCACCAGGCCTTCGCGAGGAAAAAAACACACACACAACCATTCACACTCACACCTAGAGGCGATTTGAAATAGCCAATCAGCTTCCTGTGCATGTTTCTGGTCTGTGGGAGGAAACTGGAGCACCCAGGGGAAACCCATCCAATTTGTAATAAAATTACATTCAGGTTTGACGTACAAAGAATTCAAATGACATTCAATTATATTTTAAGTGTTAAATTAAGATGTAGTTGATAGTTTTGTGATGTTAACACTATTGTTTACTGACTTGTTGCACATATTTTATATTAAACACACTTTTTATACTCCACATACAGAGTGTTGTATGTGGAGTATAAAAAATAAAAATCTCCTGATAGATATTTGCTTTAAATTCGAGAGCCTTTTTGATTAACTCTCTCTCTCTCTTTCTCTCTCTCTCTCATTTACCGAACATCTAAGTTCTATTAAGGGAGGGAAATTCTATGCGGGGGGGGAGGCTGGAGCTCATCTCAGCCAACACTGAGCAAAAGCAGGGTACACCTTGAACAGCTCGCCAGACCATCGTGGGGCCAACACCCACACAACCATTTGAAACAGCCAATTAGTCGATTGTGAGAGGAAACCGGAGTACCAGGAGGAAACTTGCACAGGGAGAGCATGCGAACTCCACACAGAAACTCATTCATTTTCTGAACTGCTTAATCCCAATCTCAGCAGAGTACACCCTGGACAGTTCGCCAGGCCATCGCAGGGCAAAAACACGCTGACGGCTATGCAGCCTCCTCTTTACGAAAAGTGAGCGATGGTTCTTTTACATTCCTCTCACCACAGACAGAGAGAGACACGGCCGGCCTTTGATAACCCAGTTAGCTGCACTGGGGGGACAGCAGTGACAACCCGCCGATAGTGGCTACAATCCCCCGAACTTGGGATCATTAATCCAGCACCCTACCACTGGGCCACCACTGTCCTGGAGGAGCCAATTATGGCACCTGTTAACACTACATACTACTATGAATGATATATTTAGTATTTTTAAATATTACTGCAGTAAACATGAGTTGCGTAACAACAGGCTGGTTCAGGATCAGTGTACGGAATGATTCACCTCTGTAAAAAACACCAGTAGTTAGTTGTTCGACCTGTTCCGAAGCAGATTCTTGGAAGGACCTCAATGAAACAACTACGCTACTGCCTCCAGCAGACTCCCACGTGCTTGCACGGCTCACTGCATTGTCAAGTAGCCTGTACCATTCTGACACACATGCTGCATGCTGCGACCTATCCTTCAGTGCTTTTTCCTGGGAACAGCGTTGTTAACAGCGTTCTTTACTGTCTGGTACAATTCAGGTTCCTCCACTGAAGGAGCTGTCAATTGTAAACAATAACCTATATTAATATTATAATATTAATTATTAATAACTGATATAAATATCCTAATTGAAGGGAAGGAGAAAAAATCACACAGGAGAAGTCTGATATTCTTGCATTTTATATAAACATACTTAAAATAAATAATTAATTCATTCAATCAGTCGTGGAACCATTTAATCCTACTACGGTTGCAGGGAGGCTGGGTCATCTGATTGACAGTTGTAGTAGTGAGCAAGCATCCATCCCCAAGCCCCTTTGTGATCTGGAGCTAGAGAATATAACCTGTATGTTGCACAGTGTTAGCATGTCTGCCTCACAGTAAGAAGGGCCTGGGTTAGGGTTCGGGCCCTGCCTCAGGCATCTCTATGTGGAGTTTGCATGTTCTCCCTGTGCTTGCATGGGCTTCCTCTGGGTGCTCTGGTTTCCCCCCACAGTCACCTTAAGCTAACTGGATATTCTCTAGTATGGTGAGGTGTGAATGTGAATGGCTATTTGTGTTTTGCCTTGCAATGGTCTGGCAAGCTGTTCAAGGTGTATCACCCAGAGAGGCTCCAGCATCCCTGCGAACCCAAAACTCTCCGTGGTGCTTCACTTAGCTTTCTGTCATAGGAAATGGAAATAACTTTTGGAAATAATTCTAATGGTAGTGATAAATAGACAGTGTCACACATCCACTCGATTCTGTCCCAGACTCAAATTCCCAAGACTCTCAGCAGACTACAGACATGGCTGTATATACATTTCCCCACATATTCATTCATTCTTTCATTTTCTGAAGCGCTTAATCTTAATTAGGGTCGCAGGGACGCTGGTGTCCATCTCAGCTGACTCTGAGCGAGGGCGGAATACACCCTGAACAGCTCATCAGGCAGAAACACGCTGACGGCAACCCAATGGCCTACTCTTTACAAATGCCAGCACCGTACCTACAAGGCCACCACTGCCCCACTCAGACGCGCCTAATTACTGACCCACTGCACCGTGCCTGGTTCTTCTCTGTGACGCACTCAGTGTACCTGTATCTGACTCTAACAAACTGCTGATTCTGTTTGTTAATCTGGTTACTGGTTTTTGTTTTGGTTCTGGCTCTTTTGGTATTTGGGATATTGTGCTCTTTGCATCCTGTGGACGACTTTGAGGTTTTTGTCATTTTTGGATTCGTCACCTGTCTTATCTCATAAACCTCCTACTGCAATTACATCTTTCTACTGCCTGCATACATAAGAGAATCCAGATAAAACTGCTCTCCTGCACTATTCAGTCACTATTCATTCGAACAGCATTTTCAAGCTGTAACCCCAGTGTGCATATATACAGGATGTTAGCCAGGAAAACATCGATGCCTTTGTTATTAATTACTGTTCATAACATGGTTTACCTAGAATAAGAAGAAATAAAGTCTGCACATAAACCATTTTCTCTATAGATGTCTACATCTTTCATAAAAGGTCAAGCTGCAGCTTTATATCCCCAAGTCCATGGCGGTTACTGTAAACACCTGCATGCACACTTTAGTTTATGCTTTAAAGAAAATTGGTCATGAAATTAAAAATGTTTTGGTTTGCTTGATAAATTGAATGAAAAAGGAAGAAACTAACTCTGCCATATTGACAATATTTTAATTAACCAACAAGGGTTTCCCTATATGGCCAAATCAAAAGACGTGTTCCAGAGTCCTTTACAATATATGGAAAGGGGCCTGACTGTAGGTTGGTGGGTGGTGTTACACGCGGCACCACGAATGTGGAATCTGTGATTTCTGTGAAACCCAGGGAAGGCTGTGTAGGCACTTCACTCTGATACTTACATACTGTGGTTGGGTAAGGGATGGTTTTATTGTGTTCAGTCTCAGGCAAGGTTAGGGTGACCAATTTCCTTTAAAAAATGTTTATTTTTGAAAACGTCCAGGGTCTTTAAACAAGCCCTTTTTTAATGGGACAGTGTTAGTCTAATTTGGGGCTCATTGGCTGATTTATTCTCACAAAGTGACAGAATACATGAATAGGAGATTCAGCAATAGAATTTAATTCATCTTTAAATCTTTATTAAAATACATTTTTCAGTTTACAGAAATACAAAAATATTATTAGTATATATATTAGTAAATATTTAAATAAACAGTAAAAAAATTTAACTAAACTTCTTGTTTAAGGATTCTTATATGATGTAACGATATCATCATCACCTGCTCCTAATCCCCACCGGAGGATAAAAGGGGGAAAGACCCGAGCCGTCATAGAGCGAGTACTTTGGCCGTCTTTGAGAGCGCCTTGATCCAACCGTAATTCATAGTGTTCATGTTCCACGTTTACCTTGGATTTAATAAAGGATCCTTGTTTGCACTTTAACCTGATCCTGTCGTCT
>JBCNYG010000022.1:11812955-11828754 GCA_039654305.1 Porochilus rendahli | reverse complement strand
CCCCGCCCTCGCCCAGAGTAGGCTGAGATGGGCGCCAGCCTCCCCGCGACCCTAATTAGGAATAAGCGGTTCAGAAACTGAATGAATGAATGAATTCATGTATTGAATGTATGTGGCATGGCTGCATGTGTGCATATGCATGTTCTCTGCATACTAGCAAGAGTTTCCTCCAGGTGCAGTGGTTTCCTTCCAGATTCCAAAGCCATACACTTTAGGCTAATTGAATATTCTCGATTGCCCCTAGGTACGCATATGAGTGTAAATGATTGTGCGAATGTTGTCTGTGATGGTCTTAAGAGCTGTTCAGGGTGCACCCTGCCTTTGCCTTAAATGGGTTGAAATGGGCTCCAGTCTCCCCGCAACCCAATATGAGGTATAAAGTGGTCCAGAAAATGAAATGAATTAAATCTTAATTACTCCAACACATCATCAAGCCATGATTTCTGACCTGCCCAATTATCTGCTAATAGTTTAATAGTAAACAAAATTCCTTTTTACTTTTGTCAGTATGGTCTGAAGATGATTGTGACACTTGAGGTGCATGGAAGACTGAAGAAGCGAAGACAGACACTGGCTTTTATTATCTTTTTTATTTTTAGCACTGAAATACACACACATCAATCACACACAGGCACACACCGCTCCGTATAGGTATGTGGATTTCTTATTCTTGCAGCTCTCGGCTTTCTCTCTCCTCTGTGCCCCCAGCCATTCGTTGCAACACAAACACACTCATTAATTAATACATCACAGGTGTAACCCATTGCTACTTACCTCCCACAGGTCTGCTCTCAATTCACAGCCTGGCACTCAAACCCGCCTCCACTTCCACATACCCCCACTGCCTGAATCAGACGTCCCATCTCCATCACTAGAGAGAAAATCTGCTATTGCAGATAATGTATCACCTCAAACTTGAATGGCCGAAGGGACAGAAATGGTGTCCTTCATGCGGTTGAGCAACTGGATCTGCTAGTGTTGTTTCCCCTGGATCTGATTATTGATTGTATATATTATATAAACATTTTGTGTTCACTTATTGATAACACTGTGGTTAGTAGGAAGTCGGAGACATTTATTTCCCCCCCATGTTTTCGCCTGGTTTTGGATTAGCTAGTGAGTAAGGAAAGACAATGTGTTTTTTGTTTGTTTCTCTTGTGGTATTAGTTAAAGTAGATTGTATGTGTACAGTTAGATGTGTTTTGTTTATTATTTTGGCCTGGCTTGCTTCTGAAGAAGTGACCACAGAAAGTAAAAAAACCCTTAAAGATAACCTTGAACTCTCTTTTTAACCCAGATATTACGGGTATTACGGGTATTGAAAGCGTTCATGCACACTAGTTGAAAATCCAGGTGATTGACAGACGCTGGAAATCACTGGGTTCCTCAAAACATTTTCTGTAGGGAAACACTGAACATAAGTTTAATGATTCTGCATACAACAGTGTGGATTGCAGCTCATTACTGCCATGCAAGCAACATTTGGGTGTGCTTTTTTATTTTTATTTTCATTTTTTAGTTAAGTCTCCTGTGATTGCCATTGAATTCCAAATTCGCCACAACTATTGTAAATCAGCCCAGTCTAAATTATCAGTTGAAATATTGTTTCCTGTCCTCTAGTTCACACAATTGCCATTTGCACAATTCTTCTTTGTCACCTGTAAATTAGCTTCTTTATATGGGATCTTAGTAAATCGAAGCCTAAGTAAAACATTGCCGTTTGGTACAATAAACGCCAGTTACTTCTCTAAGAGGCTAATTATGCAGCTGTCCTTTTTAGGGAGCCAAATACAGAGAATACTATCAGACATTTTTTTTTGAATGAATAATAGCAAACATGATGATAAGAAGCATTGCATTAAAAGTGCTGTAGTGAAGGTTAAGAAAATCTACTGTTGAGCAGAGGAGACTTTTAAATGCACTACATTAGCCTCCACACATTAGCCCTGAGGCACTGGACAGAGGAGTGTCAAGTTCCTTCTCCCTGCTGCTATCTTCTGTCTTTTATTCCTAGCCATCTCCTCTACATGACTGCACCCTTCACTTACAATAAGTATAATGGTTGCTCCTGGCTATGTATATTTTTTCCTTTGTATAAGTGCTGCTAAACAAATGCTGTTCGTATCCTCAACAACGTTAGCATAAACGCACTCTAGTCATTCTGTCCACACATTTGTTGTGTTACTTTATTCATTCTTTTTTTATACCGGAACAAAGAAACTCTCATTTATAGTGCAACCTCATAAAAATAAACACACACTCACAGGTGACTATAATATGGTCACTGTTTCACCTGCTCAGAATACAGAGGGGACTGTTCAGCAATAGCCACCAAGCCTAAGGCAAATGATTACTTCAATATATAGTACATAACAACATAAAACTAAACTAGAATGAGATTTTTATGGTTTATTAAACAAAAAAACAGGCAGTCAGAGTCTAATGGTTAGAGAAGTGGCTTTGGGACCAGAAGGTCGCTAGTTTGTAACCAGCAGGGAAAATGTATGGCGGTGGGTTGAGTGAGCTGCACCTTCCCTTCCTCCACCTTCATGGCTCAATTGCCCTTAAGCAAGGCACCTGACCCCCAACTGCTCTCCGGGCGACCCAATGTGTGTGGTAGCCCACTGCTCTGAGTGTGTGTGCTCATTGTTTACATGTGTGTGTGCTCACTTTGGATGGGTTAAATTCAGATGCAATCATTTCCATTGAGGGATTAATACAGTATAGCAAAGTCAAAAAAAAAAAAAAAATGAGGCAAAGTATGATATACAATTATTCGGTCAAAGGGTTGTTATCCACTGAGGCCAAAGGCTGAAAATAATGCAATTCAAGACAAAAGAATTTTCCTTAGCGTATGAAAGATAAATTCTATAATTGTTTTATTCACTCACTCATTTGCCGACCCCTTTAATCCTACTAGGGTCGCGGGGAGGCTGGAGCCTATCTCAGCCAACACTAGGCAAAGGTGGGGTATACTCTGAACAGCTTGACAGTCCAGTAGAGGGCCAACACACACCGGCATTCACACTCACATTTCACCTAGGGGTAACTTGGAACAGCCAATTAGCCGAATGTGCATGACTTTGGTCTGTTGGAGGAAACCGGAGTGCCTGAAGGAAACCCACACAAACACACTGAAAATATACACACCGAAGCTCGTGACTTTAACTCAGGATCTTCTTGCGGTGAGGCGAATGTGCTAACCACTTCTCCACCGTGCCACACTAATTGTTTTATTATTTAATGAAAATTATTTCAAAAGCAGTCACATTACTGTGGTGTGCGTGTCAGTCATGCTTATCCGATGGAAAGGATGCCATAATTTGGTTATTCCACAGCAATTATACAGTATCAAGAATCATTTTATTGGTCAATCAGATGGAAAAAACTGTCTTTTTAAAATTTTATTTTAATAAAATTATTATTTTAATAATGATATTTGGCAGACACCCTCCAGAGCGAGAGGGTGAGAGAGAGAGATTCTGGATTTCTTCAAAGAGCTGTTTAAGAATTGGATTTATGGCTTGGGATAAAATTATTTTGAGGGTAGGATTGGGGTAAGGGTTGGCCAGGATAGTCTAGATGAGTGAAAAATAATAAAACTGTATGTACACTTGAAAAATTTATGAAATCCAAAATAAGACCTGATCTGTAAATATATTAAAATTTTACATGACTAAAAGACATTAAAAAAAAACTTTAAATTGAAAGCATTGCTTAAGAGACTAAGCTATATTCCTGAACTCCTAGAAATAGTTAATACTCCAAATAAAGGAGAGAGAAAATAAAATAAACTGACAACACCCAGTCGTGCAGAAGCCATTAGCGGAGCACAGCACCAACAGCAAGTATTCAAACACAATAAGAACATGACATCCCCCCCTTCCCCCCAGGAATGCCTGTAATGTCTCTAACATTTTCAACGCCAAATTTTATAACTAACATTATGATGCTAAATCACTATGCTCTGCTCAGCCCTAAAGGGCATCATTAATGTCATGTGTGTGAAATGTAGTTTCGGGGGTTTGTTCTCAAACAGCATAATTTGCATACACAGTCTTTGACCAAACCTGTCCATGAGGCAGAGATTAACCTCAGCAGGGAGCGAATAGTTCCCATGAAAATGACAATTTAGCTCTGATTTCACTGCATTCAGCATGCAGAATGATAGTGCTGCATAGACTATGCCTGTAATTATGTGCTTACATAAGACACTGCAATGTTTTCCTCCCAGCTACTGTAAGAGCAGGTCAGCAGTAGAGATAAAGCGTGACTGTACGTGTGTTATCACATTCATATGCTTCTCTGTTAGCAGGGCTCATGAGAGATGCCAGCTCCCACGTTCCAGAAGGACTGGGCACGATTTGTCAAAAATGGTCTCTCCAGAAGAGAGAGTGTATGAGTGATGGGAACAGTGAGAATCTCTCAGTCTGAAGGTAGCTGCTGGTAAACACAGCATACATATGGATCTTGTGCTATTTACAGTGTACAGGGACAAGCCAAGAAAAGCTCTGTGCCACTGTATGTAGGTTAAACTGTGATTAAGCTTGAAAACAGAGAGGATTCACACTGTGGACATATGTGTTTGTGCCGTACATAAATATATAACATATGCCTAAGTGAGACTAGGAGCTGTGTTGCTTTTCTTGAAATAAAAGGTTATTTTATATTTCGTATATGCTACAGGGAAAACACACTGATTTGTCCCCCATTTTTGGATAACAAGCACTGAATGATGTGAAGTGTGTTATGGAGAATTATTCAGATTGATGAGGTTTTATCTGCCGAGGCCTAGTACTGAGATCTAAATAATTTTCTATGTCATACAAAAGCCAAATTAGATAATTGTATTTTTTTTATACATTTTTTTCCAGCTTATTCAACTTATCACTGGAGCATAAGAGAACGATGTCTACAACAGAGCAGGCCGAAATTCAAAAGTATCTGCTGTAGCAGCCACCATATGGGAATAGCTAGTAGGAATTACCTGATGTCAGTGATGGATAAGTCGGCTCATCGATGAAAACCAATAACTATTTTATGGCTTTCCACCAATCAATTAAATTCAATTAAATTTTATTTGTATACTGCATTGTACAATTATCATTGTCGCAACACAGCTTTAAGTTGTAAAGCCAATTTGGTAAGGAATTTAGAAAACTTAGAAATTTAAACATTTCTCTGTAAATCCAATATATCCCAAGCCTGTGCAGACAGTGGCAAGGAAACACTCCCTTAGATGATATGAGGAAGAGACCAGACTCAAATCGGAAACCAATCCTTATTTGGGTGAATACGATAAAAATACCAAACATGTACTTGGAACTAGGAACTTCATTATAGTTTATATTAACATTAGTGAAAACTGGTCTTCACAGTTTCTGAGTGTATATTTATGTCCATATTGATCATTATCAGCAGGAGCAAGGGGCTTCTAAGATGAGAACTCCAAATGAATCACATCAGGATGGCTCACAAGGTTCAGAGAGCCGAAGGATCAGAATCACTGATGTCTCAGAAGTAGCATGTGTACCTCAAAAAAAAAAGCAGAGAGAGACTCTTAGGTATAACAGTGTAGTGGTTGAAGTGACTGACTATGACAGCATAACTAAAACAAAAGAACCAGTAGGAAGACAAACATGAGGACACCCTGTGACATAAGGCAATCAGCCACTCCTTTCTTGACAGACCTCAGTGAGTGTGTGAGAGTGAGGGAGTGACAGCAATCAAACATCCAATTTTTCCAGAATTCTCTATGCCTGAAAACCCCCAGGTCTGTTCCTTTACCTAATAAAACACTATTATTAAAATGCTTGACTGAACAATTACTCACTAATTTTCCAAGATGCTTAAGCCTACTATGTCACGGGAGTCTGGAGCCTAACTGGAAAGTACACCCTGAACAGCTCACCAATTCAGTACAGGGCCAACACACACGCAACCGTTCGCACTCGCATCCACACCTAGGGGTAATTTGGAACAGTCAATTAGCCTAATGTTCATGTTCAAGGGCCAGGGTAACACACAAAAGTCCCACATAACCACCCAAGCCTAGTACTTGAACTCAGGACCTTCTTGCTGTGAGGCAGACATGCTAGCCACTACGCTACCATGCTGCGATGAACAAACAAACAGAAACGAGAAATAAAAATTATATATATTTTGGTTTGCTGTACTTATGCTCCCATGTAGAATATACTAAAACAATGATTCACCTCAGCCTTGATGCGTAATGCTGAATAGTCCCTCCACGTTGTGTACTGAAGACTATCCACCGTCAGTGAATAAGTGATATGCAATCTTACTGCAGTATTTCTAACAGCCATAAGAAGACTTTTTAAGAAACCTGAAGTAACTTTATCATAGACTTAAATTTCTTTTTGTATGTTTTTTAACTGGTAGAAATATTCTTGCAGTGTATAAAATACAGTTAGTCTGGTATTAGTACTGCTACATTTGAGTTTCGAACTGCTGGAATTTTAAACAACTGCTTAAAGTGGCCTGTGTTTAACATTTAAAATGTAATGAAGAGAAGTTGTGAGTTCTTTCTTAAAATATAGTGGCCAGACTTGCTTAACTTTTTTACATAGTGTAATAAAATAATTGTACATGTTATGGTTGAGTACACTGCCCTATCTCTGAAAACAGAGCTACAAAATAGCACAATTCAGACCTGTCATTTACCATTATGTAGTTGAGTAGGTTTTTATATGTCTTGCGTTAAGGCAGTAGATTGAGAGCACAATTACAGAGTTTTAATTAATTATTTTTCTTTCTCATTATTAATTATACTGTACATTTTTATAATTAAAATATAAAATATTAGTTAATTGACTTATGCAGCCAGAGTTGCCAAGTAACTGCATTCACTTCTTAAATGTAATATATATAATATAATATATGACTATTATATTATTTTATATCACAAATCAGTTATTATCATAGACAGGGACTTTAAGCCAGGGCTAGTTACCATTAATATGTGAACAAGTTTCCACAGAACGGGCAGAGTAATAATACAGAAGATAAATGACCCTTCCCGATGTTTGTCTCTTCTTTTTGCCTTAACCATCTTTAGAAATATAGTCTACATGACAAAATAATGAGATAGTTGAGTGAAAAATATAAACGTAACAGTGGCCTAATCATATCATGTAATCAGAATGCTGATATCACTGTGGAGTGATTTGTCCATAGCAATCATATAAGCTATCATGTACCTTCTCCAAAACAATCCTCCTGTCTATTACTGTCCCTCAGTCACTCATCTTGTAGAGGTATATATATCATATTGGCACAGAGCCAAAAGTAAGCCAGAGGAAGCTCTTACTAAGCATTCAGTGATGCATGGCAGTCAATTAGATGGGGGAAGAATAATAAGCAGCATATTTTGTTCTCAGTGTTACTGCACAGTGCATGGTAAGTGACCATACGTCTACACAAAGCAAGTAGTACAGGACCTTCAACTCATGCACCAGACTAAAACAACATTTTCATTAAGGGCCATCAACTTAATCAATAAGACTGACCCACTGGAACTGCATCAGCTGTAAGTGACTTAAACCTTTAATTACACTGACTCACTGCACTAATAAACACCAGCAACTATAAGCTAAAGCTATAAACATGATGCTACATCAATAAACTCTCTGTTATACTAAACTGCTCATCATATGATATTGACAGTTCTTATTATCATTAATAGTATAGTGCTTCTATACTGTTACGAAGAACACTGTAAACATATTTCAATAAAACCCCAAACGAAAGTCAGAAGCTCAGTGCAGTCCCTTTAAAAGCATAAAAGCATCATTACCAGGTAAGAGCATGTTCAGCAGCAGGAGGTCACAAGAGACTTGTAGAAAAAGAGCTGTGTACTGCTCCAAGCTTTAATGTTCAGTGTGCTGTACATTAAACAGATGGATCAGAGCCCTGTGAATACCATTAAGACCCCTTTGCTGACTGCTGGGGCTTGTCTACATAATCTAATTCACTGGGACACGGGAGTATAGATTATACCTGTGCACAAACCTTTTCCTTTCAAACAGCTTAACAGAGCTCAGCTTGTGGTGCTTAAAAACAGGTAAGTGATCACTAATGTGACGAGGGACCACTGTGTGCTCATGTGTATAGCAGGAGTGTTAAAGTGCCACAGTGGGCAAGCAGAAATCCACATCAGGGTAAGAATAACTATTGGTCTGATCTTTGAGCCACAGAGTCAATTGGAAAATCAATTTAATCTCCAGAGGGTTTGAGTAAACGCAGGACATTTTCTTATCCAAGCCATGGGCGCCAGAGTTGCTGAAGCAGCAAAGCCTCTATGATGGCTGCAGCTTGACATTTATGTATCCATTAGTACTTAGGCTTTCCCTTTCCCCCGTGTGTAGCTGAAGCAAGGGACACATAGAGTCTATTTTTAGCTTTATCTTGAAGCAAGACCCAACACAAACGAGGTCCTTGAGGGCTTGCTATTGCAGATAAGAGAAACAGCTGCAATAGCCCATGTGTACAGATAGGATGGGAGTGACATTGTCTCTTTCTCTGTTCAATCTGTACTTCTTGTACCAGTCAGCTTATAGCTTATGTTCACCAACTATATATGCTTTTTGTTTGTGGTTGAAGTCCACTCACTCACGCATTCATTCACTGAACCACTTACCTAGTCACCAGCTAAGGTCATGGGAAAGCTGGTGCCCATCTCAGCCGACTCTGGGCGAGGGCAGAGTACACCCTAGACAACTCGCCAGGCCATCGCAGGGCAGAAACATGCTGATGGCGTGCAGCCTATTCTTTACGAAAGTCGGCAATGTTTTTTTATGCCTCTCACACAGACTGTGAAAGACACGGTTGGCATTTGATAACCCAGTTAGCGGCACTGGGGGGGGGGACAGCAGTGACAATCCGGCGACAGTGGGGCTTGAACCCTAGGGATCAGTAATCCAGTACCCTACCACCAGGCCCCCACTGCCCGAACATCTATAGTTAACATCCAATTATTAAAGCATTGGGCAGTGTTGTGGTGTTGTGTTTAGCACGTCTGCTTCATAGCAAGAAGGTCCTGGGTTCGAGTCCCAGGTTTGGGGGTTTCTGTGTAAAATTTGCATGTTCTCCCCGTGCTTGGATAGGTTTCCTCCAAGTACTCTGGTTTCCTCCCACAGTCCAAAGATATACACATTAACTAATTGGCTGTTCCAAATTGCCCCTTGGTATCAATGTGAGTGTGAATGGTTTTGTGTGTTGATTCTGTGATGGACTGGCAAGCCGTTCAGCATGTACTCCGTAAAAGAACCGGTGCTGACTTTCGTCAAAAGTAGGCTGCATGTTTCTGCCCTGAAATGGCCTGGCGAGCTATCCAGGGTGTAGTCTGCCCTCGCTCAGAGTCAGCTGAGATGGGCTCCAACCTTCCTGCAACCCTAATTAGAATTAAGTGGTTCAGAAAATAAATGAATGGATGAAGTAGTAAAATATGAGAATGACCTTAGGTGGATCTTGTAAGTATTTCTGTTGCAATGCTCCAGTTTGGTTCAAATGTTATTTTGTTGTTTTATGTGTAGTTTCATGTGTTTCCCTGTTTACATGGGCTTCTTCTGGATTCTCCAATTTCCTTCAAAACACAATAGGGTTGGTGTCTGTGTAGATTCTCAGTCACCGAGGTCATAGTACAGTACTGCCAATTACAAGGTATATGGAGTTCCTCCTGTGCGGTGGAACTCTAAAGCCCCCACGAAGCCTCTGCATTCACTATAATGTTCCATCACAACATTCCATCTGGATCCAGTTGAAATCCTCTGGATGCTCTGTGGATCCTCCGTGGTTCCAATTTAAACCCTCCTTCACATTAATGTCAATGACCATAGTAATAGTTGACCAAGGACATACAGAGTACAAATTTTCAAAGGTATTCATTTTATCAAAGAAAATTCTAAATCCTGACATCATGTGTTCACCCTAGATTGCTAGCTATGTTTATATTTTAGCCATCATCCATGGATCTCGTTTAAATCCACACCGAAAACTTTTTGCTCACATAACCTCCTGAGACCTGGAATTAAGAGTTCCCCCGAGGAGGCTCAGAGTAGGATATACACTTTGTAAGTGATATTCTGTAGCTCCAAAATTTTAATTAAGACCAAGTGGACATGCCTAATTTTTACCTACAACAGGACATTATGTTTTCACCTGTGTTGGTTTCTTAGCTTGTCCGTGTGTTTGTGTTCAGGATAACTGAAAAAGTTATGCACAGATTTAGATGATTTTTTTTATAAATGTGGTACAAGTGATATCATGAAAATGCCTGTTCTCTTAATTATCTGGCAAAATGTTCATAAGACATCCACTAGGGAAAGATCTTTCATTATAACTATGCCAAGTTATAATAATACATGTGTGCCTGGCAGAGGTACCTTGCACTTTTTGAGTTCCCCTCTGGTCTTAAAAATCCTTGTCTTTTTTAGTTCTGTGGGTTTGGTGCACTGGATACACTAAATTTGTCCTGTATATATTCCTCTATCAGACCCATTGCTCCCACAAAAGTCAAATGCACCACAACCAAATCATCAATAAAAAGTGTTTACTGAAGAAGAATGAATATTTTTAGTTTCTAATTAAGGGTTGTTTGCAAAAAGAGCAAGAGCTCTTTCTTACGACATACCTATACACCTACCTATACGCCATACCTTTAAACCTACACATACATATAGCTATACAGAACATTTTTATTTTGTGCAATACTATATCTACACAGTAAGCTTGTTCCTATCCTGGAGTATAACTTGTTATTTGGCTGAGCTCAGCTATTTTAAAATGAGTAGTATATAGATACAATTGTAAAGTGGGTTCCCTACCACTGAATATAAGACTTGAATGCCAAAAAAGGACAGATGTATAAAGTAATTTTGAGAAACTCCAAGAAATTCAAGCATGCATATCTCTGTGGATAGTACACATCAACAAATGCAAAATTAAAGGCTACCTAACTCGAACATATCAATAAAAGACTGTTAGATAATAGATCTAATCAATAAAATCCTTTTTTTTTTTTATTATTACCTTTTCTTCATATTAAGTGTACATTCAAAAGAAAGTAAGTTGCAGTCCATTCCTATCCAGGTGCAGCAGTGACCAAGCCACCTCTGATTTTCAGGCAGCTGTGAAATATGAAGGGCACTAATGCAGCAGGACATACCACTTGATCCTCCCAGGAAAAATCTGGATAAGTAATTTTCTGGGCTACAGAGATCTGCCAAGTGTTTGTTTGTCACCTTGGTGTCTTTATGTTATCCTCCTGTGAAATGATGTATTATTCAGTAGTCTAATGCATCAACACCATCCAACGCCTTATTTGTCTCTCTCGTGTTTTTCTGCATGCACTGACAGCACATTGGGGCTGCATCTGAGCCTCTCTGTATTTCCTATAAACATAGATAATGAGAGCTGGAGTGTTCTGCCTCAGATAGGTGGGTCCATAATAAAAGTAGACATTTCATTTATGTGCAATCATTTGTCTGCATCATCATGGCAGATATTTTGATTGCCAGAGGGGCTTTGATTAGAGAAGATATACCTAGGGCATTGAGGGTGCGCTCCAGGAGTCTGAGGTGGAATTGTGCATTTTACCTCAGATGCCCCATTTATGGTTTCTCTCTCTGTCTCTGTGTGTGACCCTGAGCTGAGGCTGAGCAGCATAACCACTAATCATGCTGTAAAGCTGCACCTTTGTTTGTTTTACGTTTTACATTACTGTCTGCTGACAGTGCCAAGGGGCATGAGCACCAATAAATAAAATCTAATGTGTGTTCTTACCCTTTGCCTGCTGTATTCCCTGCACAGCATGCAATTGAAATTGTTACAGGCATATTGACTAGACATCCTTGGGGAGATGTATTTATACATGTATTTATAAAAGTTTTGTAAAATCTATTAGACTTAAAAGTACTGTACATTAAAGTTCACGGAGTGGATTTTCACTCATGTCCTATCCCACTCTAACCTGTTTCTTTTGGAGGTCAGTTACAGTAAAAAACAACAACAACAACAACAACAAACAAACAAAAACACCCCAAGAAAACAGTACATGTGCCTACCTTAGCTGAATAAACCCAAACATAACACATAAAGTTGCACTTTACTCATTTATTGAGCACTTGTTTCCTTTAAACAGTAACATTACTTTAATGTTTTATGTCTTTTATGCTATGTCACACTCGACTTTCCTTTATGCTTCAGGGTTAGGGTTAGGTAGTCCCCATGATTCTGATTAAAAATGGCTTTTGGTTATAATTTTTTTTTTACTAATAAAATTTATATCTGTACACAGCCTTTTCTTTGTGCAGCATGTAGAGGGATGTTTTTTTAATAACAAAATGTTACAGCACTTGCTTTTTGGTTTTCTTAGCAGAGAAACCAAACAGGTACAATAACTACCATTACTTAAACACTAAAGCCAATTTCTGCTACAACAGAGTACAACAACCTGCTACAGATATCAATCTCTCCAGTCCAGCAGGTTGTGGCTGAAGATATACAGCTGTCTTTGGTCCTTAACCAGTGTGGCAAAATCATGAAAATTGCTACAGGTCCGTACAGACCAGTACAGTTACGACTTAGCTCTGAATCACTACTGGTCCATACAAATTGCAACTGGTCCATAAATGTACATGTGTTTTCTGGGGCCAAAAATGCATAAGAAATATATAAAATCAATTATAAAATAAATAAATTGTCTGACAATGCATTTTATTCTAAGGCATGTAGAATTTGGTACCACTATTAGCCACTATAAATAAAATAATAAAATATGAAATAGTGAAATATGGACACAACTTGAAAGTTTCTATAAGAGATTAGCATATACGCTATGCTCTAGGCGACCTCATTCATTCAGATTAAGTGTTATAACTGACTGACTGTTCATTATTTTACAGCAATTTTTTAGAACAATTTTAGATTTTCAGATCAGGTCTGTTAACAGCTTCTGAACGTTGCAGTGTTACTGTTAACACCTGTAGCAGTGCTGGTTGCATGATGGCTGTCATTTCACACCGAGGTGCTGGAATTGCATATTTATGCAAATATTTACATATTTACAGCTTTGCTTAGTGTAGCAGCCCTTAGGAAGAACCAGTGGAGAGTCTCCAACAGGGGTTTGTGTATTTATTCATCTGAAGTCTTTTAAACATTTTGAACACTTATTTTGCTGCTTCCTAAGCAAATATGACAACAAAAGCATGAATTTACAGCACAATACTAACTCTTTTACCTAAAAACTATGCATTAGTTAATATATAAGCACATAGCTTAAACCTTCAACACCTTACTGGACAAAATAATAACTCAAATAGTTACTCCTTCTAATATATATAGAATACCTGCTCTGCTTATCCAAAGGATGCAACTCCTACTCAATAGACGGCTAGCCAGCACGCTAGCTCTTAGCATTTCTCAGAGTTCCTCTTCACATGAGCAAAACACAACATCTATTCGCTAACTGTACACAGTTGCCCATTCAACATGGTGTGTTTATAAATTGTAATATAGTTCATAATGTACCCTTTAAACATAAATGAAATGGAAAAATACATTCTGTACTGTATTTTTAGTGAGTACTCCAGAACATCAATAACAACTGGTGTAATGATGTTAGAGGTAATGTTTGCATTAAACTGGCCAATGGCTGAAAATATAGTAGGGTCATCTAGGCAGACCTTTTGGCGGAATTTGGGTGGTTTGTTCGAGCCCCCGGAACCCCTGCAGGAAATCTGTGAACTGTGGGATTTCCGGAAAAATGTCAACCACTACTGTACATGTTATACAGTATACCAGGCTTCTCACAAGCTGTTAGTGACTGTTTTGTGCTATGGCATAAGTAGTCCTTCCATTCATCCATTTACTGAACAGCTTAATCCTATAGGTTCACGGGGAAGCTGGTGCCTATGGGCAAAGGCAGGGTACACCCTAAACAGCCCACTAGTCCATCGTAGAGCCAATGCATGCACAACCATTCACAATCACACTCACACCTAAGAGCAATTTGGAACATCCAGTTTGCCTAATGTGCATGTTTGTGGACTGTGGGAGGAAACCTGGAGGAAATCTACCCAGGACCTTCTTGCTGTGGGGTGGATGTGATAATCATTATGCCATTATGCCACCTGGTGAAAAACGTGTCTGTATATTAAAGCATGTCATACTGTGTATTTCCCACAGAATGCAGATCACTGATGGAAAGTAAAAGGGCAGTAATTTTGAACTGAGTTGAAATACACTAATCCAATACTGCCTTGAAATTCTGTATTAATATTCTATTCACAAACAAGATTTGAAGGCAAAATCTATGATGTTCATACAAAAGTCATATGACTGCTGTGAGGAATGCCTACAATACACATCAGTATGTAAGGCAGTCTGGTGGGTACAATTTTGGGCAATCAAATTACTATTGCAAGAAAAACTAATTGCATCAAATGACCAAAGAAGCATATGAACTTAATATGCTTTCATCACACAATAAGATATTGTACAAAAGACCTAGGAAATGGATCCGACATTGATAATCACATTGATAATTACTTTAAAAAAATACCGAAAAAATTTCGAACATCAAAATCATTTCAATATAATTTAAAAAATTGTACTTAAACTCTTTCTTTACAGCTTTAAGGCCATCCACAACCTTACCCTTCCTTATCTGTCGACTTCCTTCACATCCCCACTTCAGCCTGCTTCAGATCCTTCACATCCTCCCCCTCCATACACCTCACTGCGTCCTCTGCCCGCCTCAGCACCCTTACCTCAGTGGCTAAAAGCTCTGGAACTTTCTTTTGTCAGACATCTGAAATACTGACTCTCTTCCCATCTTCAAATCCAGACTCAAAGCCAACCTGTCCAAGATCGCCTACTCACTATAACCATTCTTACTGCGACTACACGGTCCAACATTTCTTTTATTGTATGTTGATTTTATCCATTGTCATTTTATGATTGTCTATAATGTTCAGTGTCCTTGAGTGTACAGAAAGGTGCTTATAAAAAATACAGTTTTTTAAATTTTACAACAAGGGCCTACAAAGGCTTTTTTTGTGTCACACATTAAAAGAGTTTCATGCCACAACTCTCCAAGGAATTTTTTTCTTGTGTAGATGTTGTATACTGGTTGTGAGATGTATGTGATAAGGGCTTTATTGGTGTAGGCCACAAATGTGTGAGGGGCACCATATTACTGTAGTAGGTGATAATGACCTCTTAAATCTCTAGGATTGCTAATTCAATCTTGATTTTGTTTCCATGCATGTGATTTAATATGTCTGCATAGGTGTCCTCCAGGATTTCCAGTTTCCTCCCTCCATTTACAAAAACACTCTGTGAACTGACTGTACTAAATTGCTTTTAGGAGCAGCTTAGTCTGTCTCTTGCAGGTTCATCACTCAGGACATTGTCCAGGTCAACAGAAACCCTGAGCATAATGAAGCAGTTACTCAAGATGACTGAATAAATGCATGTGTGTGATATTGACAGACATTATGCCTACATTTATATTTCACAACTTGTGAAAGTGTTGTGAAACATGCAGCAAGCACGGCTCAGAGAAGCTCTCTGTGTCATTGTTTATAGGTTTACATTGATGCGTGGGAAAATTAATCTGTTTGCAGTCTGTGTGTATGTGCATAAAAGAGTGATGGGTCTGACAGTGAGAAAGTCAGTACTGGATCAGTAACTAAGCATCTAACCTGAGCCAGAGCTCATAGGGAAAAAAATGTGTGTGTGTGTGTGTGTGTGTGTGTGTGTGTGTGTGTGTGTGTGT
>JBCNYG010000022.1:11784530-11797929 GCA_039654305.1 Porochilus rendahli | reverse complement strand
TATATATATAATTTATTTTTCCTTATACCACATCCACAGATAAAGTATAGGTCTTTCATAAAAAAAAATTAAATCAAATAAATTAAACGAGATATGCCAATATTTTGCCAGGCCCTCATTTTCAGGTAAAATGAGGCTACTTTTGCACTATTGCTGTTAGCTAGAGATATATTAGGAATTAAAGGTCAGAATACAAGATTGCTAGCAGGGTATAATGGATAAAATAAACACATATTTTCAGTTCTTGTTTTTGTTGAATAAAGCTGTTTTTATAATAAACAAATGATGCATATGACCTTTTTAAAGGGTGATTTGCTAAACCTAGGAGTTGTTTTCTTAAATTATTAATTAAGGGGGTATACAGTAGATGGCTAAGCATTCTTAAATCCTTGATGCTTGCTGAGTGGCAGTGATAAAAGTTGAAGAAGATGGTAATTGCAGAAAAGGGCTGGTTGTGAAAGAGCCTCCCACATAAACAAGTTAGCACAGAAGAAAGTCTGCTGAAGGCATAAAAATCACAGGAAGACTGCAATACATGCCAAAGCGGATCTGTGCTAGGTTAAATTCCATTTACACACTGAAAGACCACATTATATTTAGTTACTCAGAATAGGTTCTTATTAACCCTGGGTTTACACTGGGGCTCAATGTCCGTGATCTCTGTGATCTACGCGATTCAAAAAAGCATGGCGCTCCACGATTTATTACCATACTTGGAGTATGTTTGGGGTATAAAAAGGAGGCAGGGTGCACCCAAGAGATAAAACTTGAGAGAATCGTGTTCCAAGTTCATCAAGATCCCCACGGATGGTGCATCAAACTCTGTTATGCTCCGTTAAGGTCTGTTAAGCTCTACAGTGCTCTACTAAGATTCCCACGTTTTTTCATGATTAGCGTCAAATCATTACACATTGGAATATTTTTACATTTTTAAATTTTGCCAGCGCAATTATCACCATCATCCCATCAAGTTCTCTCAAGATCATCTCGAATCCACCAAGTTACCTCAAGATCATCCCAATTCGATCCCATGACCCCACGACGCTCACACCCACTCCTCACGACTTTCTCAAATCAGGGAGATAGCGAACATCGTGCCGAGTGTAAACCCAGGGTTATCATTTAGACAATATAAATGAAGAGCCCTTGAAGGTTATTGGATTGTCCTTTGTAGAAACCTATAACAAAGATATTGGCTGTTAAGAAAAATGAGGAACCTGTAACCAGGTCAACATAACAATCATTTAATGGTTTTTAAAGAGTGCTCACACTTACTTCATACAATTTTAGAACACCTAAGCTTCTATGTAGTATACTTTATCACAGAAATGTAAAATATTGCCCTATTAGAATGGGTTCTACGTAGAAGTTTTAATGACAGACACCCAAAGAACGCTTGCATTTTATTTAAAAAGTGATAATATATTTATTAAACTGCAAATATTTAAGGATTCTTTGGTTGGTCATTCTTAAAGTCTCTGTGTAGACAATAAGCACCCTTTAAATGTTTTAGTGTATGAATTAGTCATATTTATCTCAAAATCGTAAATAGAACCCTTATGTAGGGACAACCAAAGAACCCTGAATATCAATATACACTAGATGTGTTTCTGGGGTGTTTTTCAGTCGTCTGTCTGTTAGCTGACTTTTACGTCAGACATAATTCCATTGGGATCAATGCAGCAGTTTAGAGCAGTAGCACTTTATGCTTGTATTTCATCCATAAAAGCAAGATGGGGCGTTTTCTGTTTACCATTTGGGTCTATTTCTTACAGCATAACTGAGACTCTTGTCTTTTCAGACATGTCCGGTATCTTATGTAAGTGTAATAAGCTGACAGGTTCAAGGTTGTGGGCACAGGTAACATTATGATTCCAACATTACAGGTTAGCATTCACCACAAAAAAGAAATAAATAAATAAATAATTTTACTCTCACTCAATATGGACACATAAAGATAAACAGGTACAATAAAACTACTACTCAATAAACACAATGAGGAGGCTACATTAGATTTCAAATAACGTCTACAAAGTTACTGGCACCAAATTCTTTCTTTCAGACCTGCTACTTTTTGGCTAAGCTGTCACTTCCTTCACTAAAGCAGTATTTTTGGGTCATGAGTTTGCTGCTGCTTTCTTGAATGTTGAAAATCATACTTTATTAAGGGAAGCAGTGTAAACCTGCAAATGAATGCATTCGCTTAAGCTTTACTAATGCCTCACTGTTGCATATTGTGTAAATTAACCTTTAGGGGCTCCACATTTTCTAAAATTACATAATCCTTAATTATACGATGAACTCATACAAGACCCTTTAAGAACATTTATTCAATGATTCATTCATTCATTTATTCGCCTGAATCGCTTAATCCTATTAGGCTGGGGCCTATCTCAGCCGACTCTGGGTGAAGGCGAAATATACCCTGAACATCTCGCCAGTCCATTTCAGGGCAACACACGTAACCATCCACACTCACACTTAGGGGCAATTTGGAACAGCCAGTTAGCCTACTGTGCATGTGTTTGTATTGTGGAAGAAAGCCAGAGTACCTGGAGGAAACCCACGCAAGCACAGGGAGAACAAATGCCACATAGAAATGTTCTCGCCAAGCCCAGGAGCCTCCAGCTGTGAGATGTCCTAACCTCTATGAGGTGCCCTCTTGAAGAACACTTAATTCTTATTAAGAAGAACTGCTTCATTCTACTAGGGTCACGGGAAGGATGACGCCCATCTCAGCTGACACTGGGCAAAGATGGGGTACACCCTGAACAGCCAGACCATCACAGGGCAACACACATACACAGATTTTGGACCAGCCAGTTAGCCTAATGTGAATGTCTTTAAACCGTGGAAGGAAACTGGAGTACCAAGAGGAAACCGACAGGCAAATTCCACACAGAAACGGCCGATCCCAGGACACCAACGAAGAAGCTTTTTGCTGTGAGGCGGACGAGGTAACTACTATGCCACCATGCTGCCCCCTTGAAGAACATTGCAACCTAATACATTTTTCATTGATACTTTACTTTAAGGTAACATGTAGAACCCTGGATAATAATGTTTGAATGCAGGATGCACCCTGATCAGCTCGCCTGACCACTGCAGGGCCAACACAAACATTCACACTGTGATTGGAAATCAGAATACCGAGAGGAAACCCATGCAACCATGCGGAGAACACAGAAACTCCACACAGAAACAACCAAGCCTGAGACTCAAACCCAGGCCTCCTTGCTGTGAGGCGGACACGCTAACCACTAAGCCGCTGTTCCGCCCCATACCACCTCCTTCAGCTATTATACACAGCTGTAATACAGAATTATAAAGGCAGACTTGATTTTAAAGCACAGGATCCCAACCCAGATATTGGAGTACCCCTTGTGTTACACATGTTATTGTTGGCCTGGCTCCCAAAGCACCTGATCAATTAATCAGCTAATTAACAGTGCTTCCTGACTGGAAGTGAGTCTGATAGGACACGGAAAATAACCGCCAGAAGAGGGGATCAAAATGTCTCGTATCAATCTCTTAAACCTGAGGTCTAAATCTGAATCTCACAGTTTCTTACATTCTGCTCTGATCTTTTGGTATAGAAGAAACAACCCAAATGTAAATTCTATCTAGCTAAATATTTCAGGCAGAGAAATGTTTGCAGTGCATCCCATGGGCTAGTCTTCTCACACCAGCTCCTCTAGCACTTTAGCACATTAGATGCAAAACGAGGGCTGCCGCTCGAGTTAAAGCACAGCGTGCAATTTGCAGCAACCTACAATCCCAGCTTCTCCATTCAATTTTCATGTGACCTGAATATTCCTTTTCATTTCTGCTAACTGCCTGACTTCCACTTGACGCCATATCTTTTGCAGTTCACAGACAGAGCTTTAGAATACAATCTGCATAGTATATGTACATATGTGTGCATATGAATATGTATATGTAATGTACAGTACAAAACTTTCTCAGCATCAGAGAAGTGCAGTATGTATCAAATGCCTCTCATTCATCTACATGAAATGAGTAATCCATGCTGTTAATTAATTCATCATCCCCACATCCTGAAATATGGTCAAACACAATGCATGCTGAAGTTTTACAGTGCCATTTCAAATAAAAATTAAGTTGAATATCTTCATGTATCATACAGAACAAACACAGTCATTTAGAAAGCTATATGGCAGCAACCATAGAAAAGCTTCAGACAGTACAACAGTTATTTTCCTAAAACACACAGGAATTATATATATAGTTGTTTTGCCTGTGTTAGTCCTCTCTATTTTCTAATGGTAAGGTAAACAAACTTTAACTCACTTTAAACCAGGGGTGTCAAACTCATTTTCACTGAACATCACTAAATTTAAAGGTGATCGAGAGCCGAATAATCACTGAACATCTATTCTAAAAGGGCAACCATGAAATCCGCATGGCAAATGATTTGTTTTAGTCATCTGTCCTCTTTTTCTTTATTTGCTTGCATTTTCTGACAATGATTACCAGCGACAAGCTAGCATGCATTCTTTCCTGAGTCGTGAATTACTAGCTGTTTACGTGAAATAGGCTGCCGACACCTAGTGGAAGGATGATGAATAACGTTTCATGGTAATGGTCAATGCAAAAAATGTACGATAATCATCTTTTTTTGAAAGTTCTTGTGGGATGTGTAAAATGAGTTGATGGGCCCGATTTGACATCTTGAATTTGACACCTGTGGTTTAAACACTTTGAGTAATATCCTCTGTTTCCAAATGATTAATGGTCTACAGTATCAAACATGTTGCAGTTACAGAAATGCAAAAATTTCACTCTAGTACTATTAACAACAATAATAATAGTAATAAAAATAGCAATAATAATAATAACAATAATAACAACAACAACAATAGAAGTAAAAGTAATGATAAAAAATTAAGTAATAATAATAATAATTACAACTCACATTGGCGAAGCAACCTGTTTGCTACTTTTGCATTCTTTGTTAACTCTTTTATCTTTGCTACACAACCCTTGAATATAGATGATAATTTTTTTGCAGTCACACTTTGCTTGATGGTGTCTTTATCAGAATCAGAATCAGAACACTTTATTGATCCCGGAGGAAATTGTGTAAAATATTGTGTGAATATTTTATTATGTAAAATTTAATATGTAATTGTGTGAAATTGTGTTTATGTTCTTGAAGCCAGCATGGCTGCAGATTTTCCTTATAACCACTGAACTCAATGAAGATCAACCAATTAACCAGTAATCCATTGTTGCAGACAAAAAGTCTATAGGGTGGGTTTGGACCTGAGCCAAAATTCTAGGGCTAGTTACAACTCATGGTGTTTCAAGCTGGTGGTTTACTGTGTAGTTTCTTGCAGTATAGTATTGTGTGAGTAAGGCTAGGTTTAGGGTTAGGCTTATAGGATCTAAATCCCCTGGACCTTTGGTTCTGCAGTAATGATTTTCTTGATTAAACAGGTAGGATCCGGTTTAAAAAAACAAAACAAAAAATATAAAGCGTTGCTCTTTGTGGTACTGGGTCTGTGCAGGGGCCGATGGTGTAGTCGTTAGAATGCTGGACACATGAACGAGAGGTCATGGGTTCAAATCTATGATAGACTGCTACCGTGCTAACACCCCTGGGTGAGGTCTCACCCACAAGTGTGCCTCTGTCCAACCAGCAATATAAATGGGTACCAGTAAAAACACTTAGAAGATAACTTCAGACAGACTAGCATCCCATCCAGGAGGAGATGAATTTCCATTCGCTTCATGCTGCAGAACCCGGGAAAAGCTCCAGCTCTGATGAACCAGTAGCCTCGGGTGTAAAAAGCCCAACAGACTTTACCTTTATTGAACTTGTTCACTCTTAACTGGACACAATCATATGAGACAATCACAAAGAAAAAGTATAGGCCAGTTATCTAGTTACCTTAGTAAAAACTGATTAAATGTGAAGTTATTTATGTTATCAAAGTGAGGAGTAATTCTCTGCAAATTTGCCATTATATCTAAAACAATAAAAACACCCCTCTCTCACTCACTCACTAATGTGCCGATCTGCTTAATCCTATTAGGGTCACATGGAGGCTGGAGCCTATCTCAGCCAACACTGAGTGAAGGAGGGGTACACCTTGAACAGCTCGCCAGACCATTGCAGGACCAGCACACACATCCATTCAGACTTACATTCATACCTACAGACAAGTAGGAACAGCCATTTAGCATAATGTGCATGTCTTTGGACTGTGGGCGGAAACTGGAGTACCTGGAGGAAACCCACACAATCATGGGTTTCATCAATAAATGCTAGGAGTTAAAGTAATTTTGATTTTGTGTTTGCTGTTGTGTCTTGGCTTCTTAATGTGTTTTGCACTGATAGGCCAACATAATGACTCGCGATTGGTTGGAATGAAAAACCTGCTGCTACAGATAAGAGTGCACATTCCTTCGCTGGCAGCTTTCCCTGAGCTACAACCAAGTTCAATCAAAATATGCAGACACTCAAAGCAGGAAAGGAACATGATGTGTATTCATGTGATGACTAGTCTCCTGAAAGCAGTGAAGAAGGGAAAAAGTGGTCAGAATTCAAAGTACAGTTGGTAACCCGGTCTGTCTAACAAGGAGGTAGATTGTCTAATTTTTTTAAAGGTATTTTACCCAAGGTTGGTAAACATGTACAAATACTGTCATTTAATTTCTTTCTCCTTATGAGGAAATTGAAAAAACAAAAAGAAAAAAACATTCACTAACTTGGCACCAGAATTCTGGCATTCTACAGCATGTCTTGTCAGGAAGCATCAGCACTCAACATTGATACTATCTTTGGTACATCCAACAGGCAAGTTTTTAGAGTGCCTAAAAGTTAGTTTCGGTGAAACATTAAACCTTCAAGTGCACATACAAAACAAAACCTTATTAATTATGCAAGAGTTAAAGGAAAAGTGTTTTTTGCTGTATTTTTGTTATTCCTGTGAGAAGCCAGTAGCTGTGTACCATGCTGACATCACAGAGAGAAATTGCTAGTGCAGTTACAGTAGTGTTTGATAAGAAAAACAGCTTTGTTCTTAAAAAAAAAAATCAATAATTGCCAGCTGACACTGTACACTTGTAAAAAAAAATATCTTGTTTTTACACAGGGGTTGGAAATTAGCACTCACCACTCACCAAATGTGGGTGATTTCATGAAGTGGTGGGTGAATTTCATCAACCAGGGTGGCAGGTAAATAAAAGTAGCATATACAAACAAGCAATCTAATTTTAACAGAGCTGTTTGTGACATTTGACAATGCAGCTTGAATTGCAAGTCTGCTTTTCTCCACTCAGACACTCTCCTCATTAAAGTATCCGAGTGAAACAAACACCTTCGCAATTCAGTGTTGCAACCTGAGCACAGAATGTTAACTAGTGTTAAATTGAACAGAGGGCACTAACTTGTGACCAACAATTAAGCAGAATCACCTCAGGTCAGGAAGCATATAGGCTAACATTGCAGCAAATAAATAAAAAATACACAGCATGACAGGGCAAAAGGGGTTAAAAAGGTCTGCAGAGAAAACCTCCCAGGAGGAGACACAGACCAAAGAGGCAAGGATAAAAAAAACTTTTTCTTAATAAAAATTTTTATTTTATTTTATTTTATTTTATTTTTTCTTAATATATATATGTATATTTTTATTTATTTGTTTGTTTATCTATCTGGCAGTCTACCTTTCTATCTTGCTTAATCTGCCCAACTCATGGGCAGCATGGTGGCGTAGTAGTAATCATGTCTGCCTAACAGCAAGAAGTCGCTGGGTTTCGAGTCCCGGGGCTCGGCGGGGTGGTTCTGTGTGGAGTTCACATTTCTCCCTGTGCTTGTGTGGGTTCTCTCCGGGTACTTTGGTTTCCTCCCACTGTCCAAAGATATGCAAATTAGGCTAATTGGCTTTTCAAATTGCCCTAGTTGTGAGAGTGATTGGTTGTGTTTGTGTGTTGCCCTGCAACAGACTGGCGAGCAGTCCAGACTGTACCGCCCCTTCACCCAGAGTCGGCTCAACTCAATAAATGTAATTTCCGTAAGTCCATAATTTGTGTGTGTGTGTGTGTCTGTATTACATGTGCATATGAGCCTTTTTTTCCCTTTTTCTTTTTTTTGCAACAATGCAAGTTGCAAATAAAAATACACTACTTATTAAAATAAAAATTATTTACAGTGTATATATATATATATATATGACACAATTCCATTTAAGACCAATTGGCTTGGGAAAAAAAGAGAAAAAAATAAAGGATTTTTAACCAGCATTCAACATATCAATGAGACAATCACTGTAAAGTATTAAAAACAAAAAACTTTGAATGCAAAGTTCCAGACTGCATTTAAACTACAAAGCAAAGAAATTGTGACACAGTTATAGTGGGCTCAGATGGTTAGTGGTCTATAAGATGACAAGTACGATGACACTGGCAGGATTATTAGCATAAAAACATCAAAGCTTTGAAAGAAAATCTGTTTAAGAAGAGTGTAAGATGAGGAGGTGAGAGCTGGGCAGACTAAATGTTGCATCACTCACTCTCTTTACGTAGAGAGGAAGTGAAGGTTAATTACACCTCTATCATGCATTCAGCAGAGAGGCTGGAGACTATTTCAGCTTATTCGGGGTGAAGGTGGGATGCACCCTCAACAACTCGCCAGTCCATCACAGGGCCAACACACACAAAACCATTCACACTAGCACTCACAAGTAGGGGCAGTTTGCCATTTAGCCTAATGTGCATGTTTTTTGACAACCCGTATACTGGGAGGAAACCACGCAAGCACGGGGAGAACATGCAAACTCCACACCCACACAAAATGCCCTTGAGCTCAGGTCTCGAACCGAAGACCTTCACCTTACATAGGGACGGATGTGCTAACCACTACACCACTGTGCTACCCCTCATCTATCAGCAGGTAGTCAATAAATAAATTTGATTCCTATCTCATCCTATTATGGGTAAAGAAACTATTAACAACAGCGATAAAAAAACAGACAATGTCTCACTAAAAGAAGTTTAAACTTAAAGAATTTCATTACCAAATAAATCTGATGCCTTCGTCTTTCATTGTGGAGTTTCCCGTAACGTTTTTCCCACCATTCAACCAGTTCCCAATACAGCAGGGCATTGCACACTGATAATGAACTGCAGTAATCAGTTGCAGGAATCTTCTGTTCAAATCAAAACAGTTTTGAAAGTGTCTGCCTGGTCATTTGTATTCTGCGACCAGCCAATGAGAAATACAGCAACAATTTCCTGAGGCAATCCTCAAGGGCCTGCCGATCATCATCTTGTTTTTTATTGGGCTTAAAAGCAAGCATCCCCATCTTCCTTCCTTCACACCGGCGTGCTTATCATACAAATAAAGCATATTCAAGCTTCATCACACTTTTTTAGAGGAATGGAGAGCGACAGATTGTCAACAACCACATTGCTGTTTATATACTGCAAGCACAGTTACACAGCTGGACACATGTTTTTACCAGCTCCTTATTCTTCCTCCCAGTGCCTCTCATCACAACATTAGCACTAATATTTCATCATCATTAAAGCATCTGACTGTGGATTGATTACAGCTACGGCACATATTGAACCCAACTGGTGCAGTTAGCATTGATTCGGATTTTATATGACTGTTTTTAATGTGTATATTTAAACAATGGCTGGAAAAGATTTCAGCATTACAGTTCACTTTAGTATCGATCTACAGCTGTGTTTCAGTGATGGAAAGGTGCCCCCTGGCTACCTACAATAACCCCCTGCTGTTCCAGTCCTGCCTTGACAACACCGTCCTGCTCCAGGAGCATCGATAACTGTTGGCTGCCTCTGTGATATTTCACCTGGGAATGCTGTGTGAAGCATGCACCATGTGGCCCCAAACCTGGTTTACTGCCCAGGCTAAGTGTGTAGTAATGAACACCCTACACCACACACACACACACACACACACACACACACACACACCACTACCACCACTACTATTCTAATGCTCAGACACAGCAATCACAAGCAAGATACTGCTATATTTCTTTTGCTTACCAGAGAGCAGAATATAAAAGAGGGTCTGTCCTCTGAACAGAAGAAAAAAGCCTGACTGTTCAAGCATGTTATGGACTTTTTTCTCCATTTCAGATGTGTATTAGTGGCTGAGGACACTGCCGTTATCAAATTTTCAATAGAAAAAAACTAATTAAATGAAACAAGGGGGTTACTTGGGCATGACTATATCCTGTGCTATACATTTTGATTTAAAATGATTATTTAAAAAACATTTTCATTTATATTTCATTCATTCATTTGCTGAACCGCTTAATACTTTAAGGCTATGAATTTCCTTCTGGGATTAATAAAGTATGCATGTATGTATGTATGTATGTATGTATCCATCTATCTATCCATCTATCCATCTACCTAGGGTCGCAAAGAGGAGTGAGGAGTGGAGATATTAGCTGACTCTGGGCAAAGGCAGGGTACACCCTGATCAGCTTTCCAGTCCATTGCAGTGCCAACGGACACACAACCATTTACACACAATTTGGAGCACGCAATTGGCCTAATGTGCATGTCTTTTGAAGGTGGGAGGAAACTAGAGAAAACATGCAAACTGTAGACAGAAACGCCATTGCAATTTCAGGACTCAAACCCAGGACCTTGTTGCTGTGAGGTGGACATGCTAACTGCTACGTCACCATGCCACCGCTCGTCTATATCTGCATGCTAAAATTCGCTGAGGTCACTCAGTCACTGAGGAGAACAAAATAAATTCCATACTATTTGTAAACAGGAAAAAAATGGACTTTATAATTTTTTTTATTTTTATGAATTGAGGTCTTGCATTAGGTTATATGGCTATGTATTAACTACTAGTTATTATACTAGTTAATATATTATTACATTTCACATGTAATAATTTACATTATACATTTTTTTGTGTTTGTTAGTTAAAGAAAGAAATGTAATAAATGATTTAAATGTAAAAGTCAAAATTCAATGGAAACTTTTTAGCATTTATTTTGGCCTCGTTCGACCTTTCTGACAGCGGGCATTCTTGCTGGCATTGCTTTTGCATATTTTTCCAGGATTATTTTTGTTTGACACTGTGTTCCAATTTTTTCTTACTGTTCCCAAAGACTGTCTGTGAAGAAAAATGATGAATCAATTAAATCGCATATTTCTTCAAGTGGATTCAAATGAAATAGAATCTTTGCCAGTACGTCATTTTGAATGTTCCAGACTGCTGTTACCTTGGATAATCTCTACACAATTTAAATGTTTGTCTGAACGTTGTCTTCCTGATAAATTAATCCAAGACCAATACACATTTGCATTTCTCTCAGTTGTGACAGGTGGTCGAATACATTTATTAAGCACTGTATGTCACTATTTAGTATATACTACAATGGAATGGCACAATCTGATTGGTTCACTATCTCAGAATAACGGACATCAGTATATATTACATAGGAACGGTGCAAACTGAATGGTTCGCTATTTGGGGACTGAACAGAGCAAAACCTCGACATTAGCTGCTAAAACATTAGCAGCCTGTCAAAAAAATACATATTATAGATAATATCAAGAAAACAATGCACCCTTTGGAGTGTCTACAGTGTAGGTGGTTTCTCTATCAGCACACAAATGTCCTGATTATTAATACTCTTTATTATAGCTACATTTGAGCATTATTATCATTAGAATTATTATTTTAGCATAATAATAATAATAATAATTGTTATTATTATTATAATTATAACAACAACAACAACAACACTAATAATAATAATAATAATAATAATAATAATAATAATAATAATAATAATAATAATAATAATATATTATAACAGTATTAGTGGACATGTTGACCACCAAGATAAAATTATTATTATTGTTATTATTTATGAAATGATCTCAGGCAATAAACCAGTAATTACCCGCCAACCATTACATTATCTCAATGCATCAAGCTGGTGACATTATTATATATTGCATTTAAGGAAAAAAATTCCATGAAGAACGTTTTTAGTAGAAGATGAAGGGGGATCTGTGTTTTGTGTTTCCACACTAGGGACATTGGGCAAACTTATGTCTCACTATATATCCTCCAAGTTATATAGAAATAGACACAAAATCAATACATTTAATTCCATCGGGAAAGAACACAGGCTGCTGGAACCAGATGTAAAAGCACAAAGCAAATACCATAACCTTAAAACAAGTAGAACACCACAACTGGCTAACTTCTTTCGATCCATTTGCCCTTGTAATATCTTTTTAAAAATGTGACCAGGTACAGATTTTACATGAAACAGCCTTCAGGCAAATGTTTCCATCACAGCAGAGAAAATGAAAATGGTCAAAACATGAGTAAACTGAACACATATTTAAAACTCATAAATTATTAAAGCAAAAATGAACATTAGGGAGGTGAATTGTGGGTACTGCAGGTCATGACTGGTTATAGGGCTTTAGATAATGTATAAGATATCTGTGCTGCTACACTATTAAAGAAAATAGTTCTTTTTAAAGATATTTTTAAATGCTGTCCTTTTCTGGTAAAAAGAAGGATTTAGCTAAAAACACACAAGCAATTGTATAGATTTGCATCTCAAATTATATCATACAGAAATTAATGAATATGAAAAGTCTAGTGTTTAGAGTGAACAACCTTCTATTTAAACATCGAATACATACAGTCATAAAAAGTGTAAAGACTTTTGCAATAATGCCTTCACCAATAATGAAATTAATCAGTTCTTCATATAAAAATAGACACGTAAGAGCAGTAAACAAAACCGAGTCAATATTTGGCATTTATTCTCTTGGCTACACTGTTTAATGAGAAATTTGGCTGGAAATGTATCTGGGAAATTTGGCTATTGCACCTGTTTATGTTTCTGTACATAAAGGTAATAAAATACCTTTTAGAAAAAACATAAAATAAACATATAAGACCAAACTGTATTAAAAAATTAGGATGTTCAGGAGTTTTGGCAAGAATGAGGCCAAATGCAGGAGTCGTTCCATGCAAAGAGCTGCAGTCTTTCTCTTTGTCTACTAGATCTACTCTTTATGGTTTCCTGATAGAATGCACTCTACAGAAAGGGCCACACTTCAGTCACATGGGAGCTTTTTATAAAATGACAGTTGTGCTGGATTAAAAAATAAATAATAATACATTTTATTAGCCTAACCTGTCTTTTCAGCACAGCTGCCACTGATATTGCATGAAATTTATCATGTACATTTGGCGGAACAGTGCAGTAACAAACAGAATGTAGAGTAGCACAAACAAGGACATAGGCAACATATAATTTTAGGTGACAATAGATAGATAGATAGATAGATAGATAGATAGATAGATAGATAGATAGATAGATAGATAGATAGATAGATAGAT
>JBCNYG010000022.1:11710355-11723958 GCA_039654305.1 Porochilus rendahli | reverse complement strand
CTTTTGTTGGTGTTTTGGTTATTTTAGGTGCTTTCTCTCTCTCTCTCTCTCTCTCTCTCTCTCTCTCTCTCTCTCTCTCTCTCTCTCTCTTAATATATTTATTATAATATATATATTATATATTTACATGTATATGTAGGTGGGTGTGTATTTTATTTTCCAAAAGTAAATATGCATAGGAAAAGTAAATCGACGCCCCTCATTGCAGAGTTTTATCTGTGAAATTTATTTGATCAGGTTGTTAATACATTATGATTACTTTTTTTATTTTATATTAGAGTATATAAAGTGTTTATATCAACTATCTCTGCCATAAACACTTTTATTGGAGCAATACAGTTGTCTGGTTTTCAAACAGGGCGTGTCGTGGGTCAGTGTGAGGGTAGATTTAGTGATGGTGGAAGTGATGGGTGTAATTTTATTCGAGAATCGTGGGCTGTGATTTCTACCATAGACTCCGCGGATAGAAAACACGTACAAGTGTTTGTTATATCAACCACAAGGTGGCGCTGTGTGCTCACATTTATATCTATAATCCTTCTCTTCAGGGACGTTCAGTGCAGTTTCACATTTCGGCCACTAGGTGGAAGCAAAACTCAAATCTTTGAGTCTTTTCTGGCCAGTGATTTTCTTACAATCTATTTAATCCTCGGTAAATCTCTAAACTGAAATCAACGGAAATCTGATCAAATACATCAGCGGTGCTTTCATGAACATGTATTCAAAATGCATTAAAATTGTTTTCGACTTTTTTTTAAAAATAAATATCTAGACTTATTTTCAGGTAAGTGCAGAGCAGGAAATATAATAGAAAATTGTAAAGGAAAACCGGTACAGCTGTGCATTTCACCCTTATTTTCCATCGTGTTGTATCTAATAAAAAATTGTGATTTATCTAAAATATTGTTTATGCTATTATATGTAATTGGTTTTTATTATAATATTATTAAAATAAACCATACTTTCATGAGCAACAAATATGTTCCAGACAGGGTGTTTTCTTTAACATCATGCTAGCATGGAGGTGTTATTTGTACTTTTGGTGATTTCAGACACGTTTTATAAATATAGCCGACTTGTGTGAATACGAGAATTCTGATCATTAATATACTGTTTTCCCTAAAAAAAAACCCTAAAAACCACCACCAACAACAACAACAACAACAATAATAACAACAAAAAATTACAACAACAACAACTAATAATAATAATAATAATAACAATAATAATAATATCAAATCCCAAGCCTTTCTATTAGACTCTGTTTAAGTAAGAAATAAAGCTGATCTATTTATGACCTCCAGCCTGAAGGCGGTTTGGAGATTGACACGGTGTGTCGTCAGATTTCTCATTAAAATGAATATGTGAAGAAATTTGTTTTGGTGGCTTATTATTCAGAATACCTTCCTGAATAATTTATATCAAATTATCATGTCGGTCAACATCTCAACATCAGTGGCTTAACCTGCGATTAGCAGCATGGCTGTCTCTCTACCTGGAAAACTTGGGATCTTTATTATTATTGTTTAATTTATTTATTTTTAACCTAAACGTGTTAAATATTTCAGAGCACTCGACAGTAAACAAAACCACAGAATTTCACATGACTTCACAACGCAGGAAAACTGCAATTAAAGAAATCAGGCACTGATTGTAATGATAGGTTGTATTTTTAATTATCTGAATGATTTCAAATGTCGTGTTAACTGGGCAAATGACGTAAGAGACCCGTGGTGAAGCAGTAACATTGCTAAATGTTGTGTGATTGCTCAGTATTTGATGATAAGGTACAGGTTCAGGTTCGCAGTTTGACTTTGACAGGTGTAGCCTACATCAGGCATGAGTCTATAGCTGTAAAAACACCACCACCTTTTATTAATCCTGGATTTGTATTATCATTATTATTATATATATATATATATATATATATTTTTATTTATTTATTTTTTTACAAATAACAATAAAATAAAAACCCTTGCTGTCTGTGAGTTTCTAGTAGATTGCAGGCCTGCACTGTGCTTGTTCTCAGCTTCCTGTGCTGATGTTACTAGCAGTGATCTCAAGTTCATATTTTCTGATGTTGAGGATTATAACGATAAGGTGTCAGATTTCAGGTGGGGAAACAAAACGAGCTCTGGTACCCCAGACGCAACTTTCTAATGACTTTCCTTGTTTTATTTACACAGCAGGTGGCCGTGACGTCACACGGGGTCGCAATACTCCAAAAAATAACAATATGTAACTCTGCGCGCGCGTTGTGCCTCCCCGGGGGGCCGCATTCTAATAAGCTAGTCCCCCCAAATAGACCTGGCGGAATATACAAGCCTGGTGTGTTGAGTCGTAACGCAAAAAAAACAAGGCGCAGCTTCGCATCGCATGGTGTGTGAGAGCATTATAACGGCAGTGAGTGTAGTGCTGTTTGGGGGCTGTTAGCGTCAGGAATAACAGCAGCACACTGAGCGGAGAGAGAGGAGCGCGACGCAGCGCGTGCATCTCCGAGCGGAGGAATACCGTAGCGTTTATTTACTCTGCGCCTTGTTTTGTCGGGTTTTTTCCCCCCCTATTAAAAAAAACAGCTTCACGATATAACCCCTAGACCCCGTTTGCTGATTTTTTAATTTTATTTTTTTTTGTGACTTCCTCCCAGCTCTTCTCTCCCCGCGGAGGAAACCCGCGTGTGTTTGGTAAGTTTGTTTCTCTCTCCTGCCTGTTTATCGCCCCGACTTTCACTTCAGCTGCACTTTCTAACAACTTTACACGCCAAGAGACGCCAAACGGCTACGGAGCACGGCGTGTGTCGGTTGCTGAAGGTGTGTGTTTGTTGTTGAAGGTGTTTGTTTGTTGTTGAAGGTGTTTATCTGTTGTTTTGGACCCACGCGCTGCTCGGCGGTGAGGGACTCGTGTAGCCTCCGGTCCTGTGTAGGTCAGGGCTCCTCAGGACGGGGAAGGACGTCCTCGTGTTCAGCTCAATCTCTGCTCAGCTGTCCGCCTTCACTGCATTCATTTTTCACCAACTTTCACTTTGTTAAGGGTGTTTTTTTTTTTTTTTTTGGAATCACTTTATAACATTAGGTGTAAATACATTTTAAAAAGCACACACGGATCGTGGTTGTATTTCAACAAATGCAGTAACGACAAATAATGAAATATGAACGTGTTTTAGGAAAAGAAATCAGGTGTTATGTTCACTGATGAGATGAGCTTCAGTTAGGAGCTAAACTACACACCCCCCCAAAAAATCTAAGTTTGCGTTATAACTAGTTAATTACATATGTATAATCCAAGTACCTTTACAGTTATAATAATAATTACTGTTGCTGTTATCATTATTATTGTTGTTGTTGTTGTTATTATTACTATTATATTGTTTGTACTCTACTATTTAATGCATGACTTTTTTGTTGTTTTCAGAAGTTTCTCCTCTTGTTTTTGTATTTTTTTATTAATGTTTTATATTTTTAATTAAATAATATCATTTTTATCAGCACTTTAATAACCTTTTGTTTTCTTTGTTTAGTGATTATATCATGTGTTAACATGTAGCCTATCATTTTATGTCATTTAGGCTAATTTCTAATTTCTATTACTTTTATTTTACAACCATATTAAATTTCGTCTTGATATATATTAAATTAAATCAAAATTACAGTGACTATTATTATTATTATTATTATCATTATTATTCTTATTTTTTTAAATTATCATTATTATTATTAATTCCTTACCGTGTTTGCTCTTTCTCATCCCACGGTCCTGGTGAAATGTCGACACTATGTATAGTGACAGTAAGTTAAAGCCTGGTGTTAATGATGCAAGTAATACAAAGGACAGCACTCCTCTTACACACACGCGCCATTCATGGCATAAAGAATACCTGCGTAAGAATATCAGCACCAAAATCAATAGGATGAATGATCCTTTTTTTTTTAATTGCTAACAGTGTGTGGTAGGACAGCTGTAGTGGTGACCTGTGATTTGTTTTCAGGCTTTCACCGCAGTGTTATTTGAGGCTCAGAGCCTTTGCGTTTACTCTGGTAGCTGTGCAGGTGAGGTGCAGGTGTGTCTCATGCCATTTCCTCACTCAACACATGGCCGCTTCAAAGTGCCTGTAATAGCAGTAGTAAAATTTGGCAGAGCGCACCTTACCGCCTCTAAGCCCGCTGTGTAATCTGAAGCCCAACCCTTCATTAGCCTCACACAGCTTTCTCCAGGTGATTTTAATTAGCTCTGTCCCAGTTCCCTGCCCGTACTGGAGTGATGGCTTGATGGGGGCTGACCCATGACTGGCGTCCAAACTCGCAGTCGGGCCTGGCATTTTGCATACATCCCCAGATTACACCATCCATCACGGCTGGCTTGTGTGTTAAGCTGATAGGAAAATGCCTGTGCTCTGTGCATTAATGTGCATGCATTGTGTTAAGTTATAATCATTTGTCAAAATTAAGGCCTGATTTGACTGGCGCTGGGTTAATATATGGATCCATATCTGCGCTGTTTGGAACTTGAATAATAGAACACATGACCGTGATTTATTTGTTCAGCTTGAAAATGTCAGCACGGGGATTTTTTTTTATTCTGTAAATTGTTTGACTGAACCGTTTCTAGTTTCATCCATCACAGTTCATAGAGAAGCATTGCTCTTTATTTGTCAGTGTAAGTCCAAAGTTTCCCTGCTTGCTCGACCTCGAGGTGTTGCACTGTTGTGGAAAACTTTGCACTGCCTGCTATCTTCTAAACAGGGTCAAAAAATTATGCTTGAAAGCCTCCTGTTTCTGTCGACTTTAACTTCATAGAAATGTTTCCATGACAACCTCCATGCGAGTTAAGGCAACCAGAGGTGATCAAGTTTTCCCCCCCTCTTTCCTTTCTCCCTTCTTCTTCCAGTAAAAATGGAATTTGTGTTGACAGTTCTGGCCTTTAATGGCACTTGTGTGCTGTGTGAAAGTATTTGTTTACCATGATCATGTGCTGTTACCTGTCAGCTCAGGAGACATTGACTTCTTTAGATAAAAGACCGTGGTGCATGTAAGAGGCCCTCGTGCACCATAATTATCCACATCATCGTAATGATGTTTTTATGTGCTTCACTAACTAAGAGGCTGAGAGCTGAGGCTGTGGGTCACCATCCTATTAAGCCTCGATCAGAAAAGTACCCTGACTCCTGGCCAGGAAAAAAAGCTTCCTTGGGTGGGGTCAGCGGATACGGATTAAATGTGGATTGCAGTCTAGGATCTCAGTGTCCAATGTGTTGTTTGAATAAAGGCAGAAGTAGAGGAACAATTCCATCTCCGTGCTTCTTAGCAACTGCGGGTTTGGACAGATGACCCAAATCTTTCCACAGTCTAACTGCTGTTTGGACGAAGTGATTAGATAGGCGAGAAACACCCTTGATTCTTGAAGCAGTGCCTTAACCTTAAATAATTTTTTTCTTTCCTAACGCTTAACTGTATCCTTCCTTCTCAATGGTACATTTTAGTACATTTACTATCTATTACCTTTATTGCCTTAAAGGTCTATCTGTCGACCTGAAATAATTTTGAAAGGTTCTCTGTTCTCAACTTTAGGTGTAAAAGATACACACACACCACACGCAAAGGTTTAGGGTGTACAGGGTATAGTCTTCTTCACGATTCATGTCTCATTTGCCTAAAATGGTTGTAAGTTAGAAGGAAACCAGCCATATCTCGTATGCTGACGTTGCTTGTGAAGTCATCTCAAAGGTGAAAAACCTGATGATGTCATGGAGAAGGTCTGGGTTTCAGGAATCAGCCTGAACAAAAGATTCGTTAGTGTTGTGTGTCATTTTTGTCAAAGGGCAAGGTCAGCATCCACGGCCTGAGTGTGTGGTAAAGAGTGAGGGGCTTTGGGAGAAAAGAGAAGGCATGCCTGAAGAAGAAATGACCTTTCACGTCTTTCGTGTTGTGCGGATTAAGAGTGCATGGTTTGGTGCTGCGGTTAGATGCGTAATGCAATAAAAACCATGTTTGGTCATCTTGGAAATGTGCTAATGAAGACATTACTCTACACTGAGGCTAATCAGCAAGTCGACGTCATGATGTTCTTTCCCATTTGAAAACAGTCTTGTGTCATTTGTAATAAAACAGTGAAAGCAAGTGACAGCCTTTTTCTAAGTAGAATCTCACAACAATATGGAGGAAGAAGGAATCTGTTTATTAGAAAATGTTAAAAGTGCAGGGTTTGTGATGGTAATATCTTGTGACAGGCGTATTAGACTGCAGAAAGAGCATCGTGCTCGGGGCTGGGGGCATATGGTGCTGCCTTCTGCTGGCATTGCCAGAGAACAAGTTGCAGTGCTGCGGCAGGGTCATGACTGTCTCAGGTTTGTTCCTGCTGCATCCCTCTAAATAAAAACATGGACAGAAAACAAGCATACCATGCTGCCTTTGTCTTTTAGAAGGCCAGGACAAATGTTTTTTCTCTGACACTTTGACATTTTTTTCCCCTCAAACTTGTATTTCCCTCTATTTATTTAATATATTAATAATTAACGCAGAGTTTCAAAATGTCCCTTTATTACAAGCTACAGCTAGAGCTTGATAAATGCTGAAATATATTGAAAGCATGTGCATCAAAGTGACAAGTGTTTGATACTACAGAGAATATTGTAATTGTTCCCTACTCCACTGACAGTAAGCTGCTGAAATGTATGCTCCTCAAGATGCCTGCAGCAACTGCTTCAGAGTCAGTGTTAATTCTCCAAACCTCTAGAAATGACATCCTCTACCCGTCATACACTCCTGAGTATCCACACAGGGCCATGCAGGAATGTGTGTGTGGATAACACAGAAGCCGTTGTTTTCTGCACAGGGATGTCTTCAGTCAGTCGGTGTAACGTATTCAGTAGCGTGCACGCTCACTGGAAGGTTAATTATACTCTGAGCATGTACCTGAGAGGCTTTTGTCTTTGATAGGTCCACTCACAGCATATGGCCCCAGCAATACAATGGTTTATTTCTGCGATATTTGCTGAGTGGCTTTTAATTTAGGTTGTCACTCCTGGCAACCAGCAGGGCAGATGGTGAAAATTCGAATGCCCATCAGAGCCTAAATATCCTCTAGGCAGCTGTTGCTAATAAACTTTTTTTTTTGTTTGTTTTGTTTTTTCCCCCTGCTCGACATGGTTTAGGTCAAGAGGAGTCAAACCTGTTACAACACCTGTTTCTGCATATGTAAATCTGTTGTTTTGTCATTTCATTAAACAAGAAAAAAGGCAACAGTCCCTTGTGGTTGCAAATGTGACTGGCACTGAGCCCACTTGGCACCGTGTAGAAAGAGAGGAAACAGGAGAGACTGAGCGGGGACGGCAAAGAAACATAGGGAGGATAACAGCGGCTTGTATAACAGTGACTTGACCAACTGGATGCAGCTTAATTTTAACGCCGTTTTGTTTTCTTTCAGCCGAGAAAAGTCCTTTTTCTGCATTTTCTGATGAACAGACCATAGGAGAAGGCAGTAGTTTTCCCCTGCTCTTTTTATCTGAAGACTGGGGAATTAGGGAGCTGGAACAGGCCCAGAAGCTGGTTCATGAGTGCCTGCCACACGTTGTGCACTTCATCCCCTATGCTGTTTGCTTCCACACTCACTATTGCCCTCTTATCGTCTGGTGGGCTTCCATGGCCCTGCTCCAAGGCACATGTGCCAGCGCTGCATCTGCTCTGCCTCCGGGCCTAATTGCCCCAACTAAACTGATTCTCTTACCTCAGACCAGTGCTCACAGCATCAGAGATATCTTCAAACACTCATGTATCCCCCCCACCCTCTTCCTCCGCCTGTGTGAGTTGTGGGATTTGAGTTGTAATCCTGTCTGTGTACGTAGGATGCAACAAATATGGCGTGAAATTAGAGGTTATTCCCCAAATATTACGGCTGAGCTTTGAAGATTACCGTCATCATTGTGGCACCGCCATGAGAATCGAGCTTCTCCTGAACTCTTGTGTCCTGCGCAGTGTACATGCAGGGAAATAATGCGTTTTCCCTGTGATTACTCATCATGGAGCTGTGTCAAGCTGTCCATGTCTGTCCTGGGTGCTGGTTTGCATTTTATTACTTACATGCAGCACTCCTGCCTTCAGGCCTGGTTCAGTATACTCTTGAACACACGCAGTCCTACACAAGGCTTTTTATTTCATGGATAATGTGCAGTAGAGAGGTGTGCTAGACAGGAGGCTGTGCTGATGTTTGGCTTGGCCAGGCCTGTCTGGGGCTTCAGTGAGGGTCTCTGCAGGGTGTTAATCTCCCTGGGCCATGGAAGTCTCCTGCCTCCAATTGCCTCCTCTGATTTACCGTCTTTCCCTCTCTTTGCTGCTTTGGAGCGCTACACACCCCTCTCTGATATGGAAGTTCATTAGGGATGGGCCTTTGATGGGCCGGCTTTTCATGTGACGGTGCTCTCAAATACCTTGATGTAGAAGCTTAAGAAGCTATTGTGCTGTAAGCCCTCCTTTTGATGCGTCTTATTTAGATCTGCATAGTAAATCAAGGAGAGTAAATAACGAAGCAGCAGATGGAAGCAAGGAGATAAGAACCAGGCGAACAATCGCATTTGTATTTTGTTATGATGTTGACAGCAGCTAAAATTCACTAATCTAGCGCCACTGATCTGCATTTCAAAGAAATCTCATTTAGCAGCGGGAAGGATAAAGTTCTTTTCATTGTGCTCTTTTTTATTGCATTCTTTGCTAATTTATCTGGTGCAGATTTAACGCAGGGCTGGGAGCAAGCGGCATGCGTGTTGCAAAAGGGGTCTTAAATACTCTGAAAGCGGTAACGTCTAGACTGCGAACCGGGGGTAATTACACGTCCAGTGATGAATAGAAGGAGTTTGAAGACCCATCTTTGTTCAGAGGCCTTGAATTGCTTGACTAACACAGATAAGGGGCATTTGGCCTCTGTCAAAAATATTGCAATGACTTTCTCCCCAACACAGGAATGGTATTTACTTTAAAGATAAAAAAATATATATTGTGTACAGTAATCTTACTTGTTAGCATAATGTCTTCTTTTCATATTCAGAGCATGGTATTGGGCTGTGAAGGTATTCCTGTGCATGATTTGAAATAGTTTATCTTGACATAGGGCAGCGTTTCAGGTAAATATCAGACATTGGCAATATTAGCAGCTTTGAATTGCCGATGGAGTGGGTATTTATAATTTAATAGTATTTTGAGACATTGTGTAAACCCTTAATGCTGAGGTCACACACACTAATAGCATTTCTAAAGCATTTTATATGATTTAAATTGTAAGCCTTCACAGTTCAGAGGTGCTGGGCTATTAAAGTAAAGTCAGAGGCAATTCAAAATGAATGGAACATTAACAAAAACAATGTTTAGTCAAGATAATTATTTGACAAGTACAAGTTATATTGAGCTTAACATTCAGTGTTTATCTACATAAAAATCCTTCAGATNNNACACCCAACTAAAATATGCAACCAATTCACTAGTATACTAGTATAGAGTCGATTCTAAGCTTCATCATGACTCTTTTCATAATACTTAGTAGAAGTGTTTCCTAGCAGAGGTCTCTGAACTCAGCCCGTCACTGTAATGGCACTTGGCAGTTTTTGTTTGCAGCAATGCTCTCCTGCCTCCTTTGTACAGTTCTGAGAGCACATTCCACAGGATCCAGCAGTCGCCGGTTGCCTACAGGGTCAATGGAGTTCTAAGGAAAAAAAAGTCACATGGGTATCTGGGCCATTTGGTTAAGAAATGATCTATGTTTGTGTCCTCTGTGCCATGAGTTCATGTGTGAGAGTCTCTTTCGGAATATGTTAAAACTTGACACCAGCACTGAAAACACCTTGTCTTCAGTTTGTGATATATTTTATACTTCACTGTAGAGATACTGTATGATCTTTATAGACAAACAGCATGTTTCTTTACATATAAACCAATATTTTTTTTTTCAAAGTCTGATACGTCAGAGTAAGTCGGGTTGAAAAAGCATGAACTCATACATATATATTCACTTTTGCCTTTGAACCCAGACTATTCGTCGGGATATATTATTTATAGGTGTATAATATAAATTATATACATTATATTAATATATATATATGTTTTATTAAGCATGTTTAATATATCTGGCATCCAAACACTATATTTCAGTTGTATATATCACTTGTTTTAACAGATCTTTTGTGTACCTGGACACGCCTCTTCAGAGAAGGACATTGGTTGAACATTTTTCCCCTCAGGGTAAGTTTGCGAAACGTTCTCTTGCACTTCTGTCATGGATTCCAGATTTTGTTTTAGATTATGTTTTTTGTTTGTTTGTTTTTTTGTTTTTAAAAGGAAATGGGGCACAGTAAATGTTACTAAATCACATGGTATCACATCTGGTGTCTTGTATTCATGGCTGTCTTTATTTTGATTCATTCATTGGAGGAGATTAAAATTAGTTCTTCCTTCAAAGCAAAAATCAACAGTGCTGCAACCCTGATGGGTGTGTACTTAAAAGAGGAATGATCAACAATGTGGAAGCTATTCAGTGAAGCAGGTAAACCGTTAACATTTTTGTATGTGAATTTCCTCTCGTTTGTCTGTTACAGGATAGGATCTGGTATGGCAGTTGCACATCGCACAAGCCGAGCACTCTGAAGCCAAGGCAGAAGTGGTAAGTAAACATACGTTTTATTGTGATCATGTGCATCGCCTATCATCTAGTCTTAAATATTGAATCTTTTTCAGTCCATCCAGTATCTCTGACACTGTGCTGTACAATAAAACAACTTCTGCATGCGTTCGGTCTGTTTTGTTCAAAGTTAAAAAAATCTCCAATCACCACTTGTTCTGCAAGTGTTTAATGGTAATGGCATAATGAGCTCATTCAGCTGTACACATTGTTCACACTGTGTCTGAGAGCAGCTATAGCACGTCCTCTGGTCTTCTGTCACGAACCACAGTAACAGCAGCAATTTGTCACCAAGTCAGAAGGAGTGTGAGGAATTTTCTCACTTACTGATTAATGGACAGCGTTGGAGGGTTTGTCATTACCCATATAGCTTCCTACAGCAATGTATACATTGCCAGACAATGACGGAGATGTGATGCTTCCTGGGAGATTAGCCATTGGACACTGTGCAGGAAGGCCTTTGGTATCTATAGTTATGAAATGCTATGCATGAACGTTTGATATGTCTTTATAATTAAAAAATTGGAACAAAAATTCGGATCCCCAGAATAGTCATATAAATATTATATTTTGCCGAATCCATGACGTTTATGCATGGGGTTCTTGGGTTTAAAAGTAAAAATGAGGGAAAAATACAGCAGGTTGATGTGGTGTAGTTATGCCTTAAACATGGATTGCGTGTGGCGGAAACACTGAGATGTTAAGGTGTATGACTTCATCCTTCATCAGTATTGGATATAGCAGCCATGATTTTATTTCCTCTTGAAAAAAGTTCTAGTAGAGTTCTAGTTTAGTGGCCACTTTTTAAGCCAACTTGATTAAAGCAGTCTTGTGGTAATCCTGTGGCCTGTATAATGGAAGAAGAACCAATTGGTGTGGTTATCGTGCTCCCCAGCTCTGCATTTTACAAGCTGCAGATATGATTAAAGTTTGCCATGAGGTTGGATGGCTTGGCTGGAAACCATATCCCATGAGTCATCACCTTCTTAGAGGAACCCAGTTTCCTCCTTCACGACTTCAAGAGATTTGAATATTGGTTTTTAATTTCTTTAACATTCAGTTGAATCTTTAAAGATAAACTCTTTTGAAAAAAGGCAATTCTCATCAGGGCAGGAACAAAAGTATAACTGCACCTCGACTTTCCACTGGGTAAGCACCCACTTTGTGAAATCTTCCTCAATTAAACGTATCTCGTTCAAGTTTGAAGACGGCTGTTCCAATGGACAGCTTTGCTCACGCTCGCCTTTGAAAACTGATTTCATGTTCTGCTAGAGCGCCTGTCATCTCCTTCCCAAATGACTCTTTGAGAGCTCTTTCCTTTCCCCGGCGTGAAAGAGTGTAGCCTCCACGGAGCTTTGCTCTGGCCACATGGAGCAGAGAAGATGAGTGATATCAAAGGAGCCGGGCTCCGTCCCTATTGGCAGGCGTCATTGTGTAGCTGATTTGGGATTGGAGGGTAGGTGGATGGGATGGGAATAAGGCTAATCTTTATCCCCTATTAACCCCAGAACCCTGAAGTGCTCTAGGGATCAGGTCAGTGGTCAATCCCCCTTTCACAGCCACCCAGAATATTTTAAACTTAAGCCTTCTCCATGACAAAAAAGTCCTTGTCTTCAAAGGTTCACGTCTTTCCTCGTTTCATTATGGATCTAGTTTTTCTCTTTTTTAAAACTTTCCTTGCTTCAGTGGGGTGTTTTTGGAGCTTGACCAAGTTTCCTTATTCTTGTTAAATTAGATTTAGTTAAGGGCTGATAAAATCATTCCATGAGTAAATTGTAACATAAGCAGTTCCTTGTCTGGCCCAAAGAGTTTTCTTCAAATGAATTGAAGGCTTTGGGCGGAAAGTGTGCACCTCAGACGAATTTCACACTTCGTGTTGAATTTACTACTATAAACAGTAATTAATAGCACCCACTGTAGTAATCTGAAGAACTGTCTTTTTGGTCTATTTATTTCACAGCTACTAGCATGTAGTAAAGAGAGCATACAGGAACAGAGCGGTGTAGTAAAGGGAGAGAATATGTGGGAAATGAACAGTTGCCATGCGAATAGAGTTACAAAGGCAAGTCTGCACTGTGCTGCCATCACTCCTGATGCAGGAGACAGACTGACTCAATGAGGTTATTGATCCAGCGAGAAGCTATGCTAATCATCAGGCTGAATGAGCCGAGATTCAGTGTCCTTCACTACGACTTCTAATCCAGCTCCCTCTCTCTCCACACCCCCTCCTCCATTATACGCCTACCCTCACAACACACAGAAAAACTGTTGCCAATGACTCATCCACATCCCCACTGCATGTTTGTTTTTCAGACAAATGACAGTTTCACATTTTTTGGTGTTTTACTTATGCTGCTGCTTAACAACCTAAAAACCATGGGGTGTTTCTTAAGTGCTGGGGATGATTGTGAAACAAGATGCCATTCAGGCATGACATCAGGTTGGCGTGACACATGTTTCACACAGTTACTGGGAGAGGGGGTAAATTAGGAGGGTGCTTTGCTTACATTTGTTTTTTCGCTGAAGTCTTCTGTGTTCAGTACAGTCAAGAAAGAGATGAAGTAGGTATATCAGTGCAGTATCACTTTTGTGTGTTGTTTTTGTAACGGGTTGCACAGTGGTGTAGTTGATAGTACGTCCGCCTCACAGCAAAAAGGTCCTGCGTTCGAGTCCTGTGCACAGCGAGGACGTTTCTGTGTGGAGTTTGCATATTCTCACAGTGCTAGCATGGCTTTCCTCTGGGTACTCCGGTTCCCTTATACAGTCAAAAGACTTGTGCATTAGGCTGATTGGCGGTTCCATATTGCCCCTAAGTGTAAGTGTGAATGGTCATGTGGGTGCAGGCCCTGCAATGGTCTGGCAAGCTGTTCGGGATGTCAGGTGAGATCGGCTCTAGCTTCTCTGACACAAGTATTATCAAGCTTAAATATTTATACATACATATATA
>JBCNYG010000022.1:11603565-11615180 GCA_039654305.1 Porochilus rendahli | reverse complement strand
ATAATTTGTGTGGGCAGGTTTCTCTCTGTCTGTCTCTTTCTCTCTCTCTCTCTCTCTCTCTCTCTCTCTCTCTCTCTCTCTCTCTCTCTCTCTCTCTGGTCTGAGCATGGACATTAAAGGTGGCGGATGCTGTATCTTCTTTACATGGCCACTACAGAATGGAAGAATTGTGTTTTGTAAGTGGCTTTTTTCTGATGTGTTTAATAATGAAGAGGCCTTTCCCCAGAGAATAAAGTTACAAACACACAGTCCATGTTACATCAGGTGTGTAATATGGATGTGTTTTGTCCTAAAGTGTACTTAAGAGAAAGGGAATAAAAATGGGGAAAAATGCAAAGAGGCCAATCTAAAATTGAGCAAGTATATACAGCAGTGTCCAGTGTACAGTATAATCCCATTTAAATCTATTAAACAAATTTTTTTTAATTCAAGATTCCCAGATGTAAAAATCATGTCTTGATAAACAAACACATACAGACTGAATCTGGTGCCAGCTCATGGCTTGCTAATGCGAGCCTCTCATTAACCACTAAATGACTCGTACTGATGTCTTAATACAGTGGAGAAGGGACTAATCGTTTTCTTCCCTCCTCCAAGAACACAAGTGTGCTACTGATTTCTAATAAATGCAAATGAAATCTGTAAGCCATGCTTCTTCACATGCAGGGTAAAGGCCTGTGTCGAGCTTAATGGCAAGTGCAGTGCTGCCCTGGCCAGGGATCATTTGTCTCCAGGTAATATCTTTAGGCCCATATCTGCAGCCCTGTTTGTTATGGCATGACAAATGTGAGCTGGGTGGCTTTAAAGAGCCAAGTGAAAGGCTGAGGTGCGGGTCAATGGGACTTTTTATGGCTCCATTTCACATTATGTGGTTATAATGCATGTTTACAGACACACTAACAGCACACGTGTTGCTGTGTGGGTAGAAATAGTTATAGGTGTAATTAGAAATGGGCCACAGATGCATTATAAAAATTAGATGCCGCGTAATGTAATAGATAGAAGCAAGTGGAATCCTCGTTTGGCAGTGAGTAATCCACTTCATTATTAAATATAATAAGCAGCCACACTGGGAGCTGTACTTAACCCAGCGATGATGCTCAACTGAATTTCCTGTTATGTTTGGACCAGAACCACACACTCACTGCCATATCAGTGCAAATGGTATACACTGTAATATACACCTGTATATAAAACCAGTAGTAATATGATGTTTTGATTCTATTGATGGACATGTTTCACCTCCTACAGCCTCAGACGTACTTGGTTTTAGTTTGAACCTAGTTCCCTGTGTAACCCAGTGGTTTCACCAGACAATATCTCTCCTATCAGAGGTAGCCATCCGCTGAATATTAATTTATTTTGCTATGAATATTAAAGCAATCTGTACCTTTTAAAATTCTTTTCAAATTCAAAGTTCCCTGCAGTCATTGATGAGTACTGCCCAAGAGATGTCTGCCAGACATGTTCTAATACAGAGACTGGTTGATAAGGTTTCCCCTCTTTTGCTCTCTCTCTCTCTCTCTCTCTCTCTCTCTCTCCCTCTCACACAGTCTGGCGGGATTTCCCGATGCATCCAACGTGTCAGAAATAATTAGGTTTTGTCAGATTTATCATGGTAGCACAAACCCCTTTCCCTGCCAAGGGCCCAGGATCATGTTAAGCCTTGTTTGTGTGTGACAGCGTTATTATTCTTGTTAGTAGCCCCACTTCCACCCTCTCCTCTCCACTGTTCTGCACGGGGAAGAAGGTGCTCGCTTACAGCATCACTGTAGGTTTTTTTTCCCTCCCCACTCCAATTATTGACAGTCAGTAAAGATATTCATCCATTTGGAGTTAAAAACATGGATCATAGTGTCCGAGGGAACTGACGGACTGGAGTTGATTAATGAAAGAGCCTAGCTGCAGGTTCTCTCTCCTCTCAAGAAGTGCCACTGCAGCCTCTGCATATTAACGAAGGCCTGCGCTTTCTATTAACAAGATAAAAAAGCTTCACTCCCCCTTTGCTCCAGGGGCTGAGGGGATGAGAAATTCTCCGTTATTTATAATGGGGTTGCTGCTTCTTCTTTTTTTTTTTTTTTTTTAGCAAGGTACCGTGAGTAATCTTGAAGTATCAAACACTTTGTTCTTCATATTTTATGGCCATTGCTATTTACATTTATACCAAATATTTAATAGCAGCTTACCTGGTGTGAAAGTTTGCTTAGAGTGTGGTGAACTTGTAGTCAGTGTCTGTGAGTATGTTGCTGTTACTGGATTGTCACTGCTGTCTCCCAGTACAACCTGGTTATCAAAGGCCTGTGATGTAAAAGAACCATTGCTGACTTTCGTAAAGAGTAGACTGCATAGCCGTCTGCGTTCTGCCCTGCAATGGCCTGGTGAGCTCTCCAGGGTGTATTCTGCCCTCTCCCAGAGTCGGCTGAGATGAGCGCCAGCCTCCTTGTAACTCTAATTAGGAATAAGCGGTTCAGAAAATGAACGATGAACGCTGTGTCATGCAGTGTTCTCTTCTCTATATACAGCCGCAACTTGCCGTCAGGTTTTATTATATATAACTTTAATACTTTTTTTGCTTTGTTTTTTTGTTTTATGCTCCAAAACATCTTTCCTTCAACACCTTTTCTTTTTCTTCCTGAAGATGAAAATACAGATTATTCATTCATTAATTTTCTACTCTGAACAGCTCACCAGTGCATCGCAGGGCCAACACTTACACAGCCATTCACACTCACACCCAGGGCCAGTTTAAAACAGCAGGCTAGCCTAATGTGCATGTCTTTGACAAGTGGGAGGAAACCAGAGTACCTGGAAGAAACCCATGCAAGCACAGGGAGAACATGCAAACTGGATGTGCTAACCACTACGCCACCTTGCAGCCCACAGGTTATTATGTTACAGAGAAAGCATGAATCTGCCTGACTTGTTCTTTCCTTAGAAAAAAAGCTAATGTGTCCCATCAATATGATAACACGGGTTTTTAATCTGTTTATGTGAATGTTTGGTGTTAATGTAAACCTGTGATTTGCTTTACTGCCTGCATTAATGTCAGAGGTGCTGTTATGCAAGTGTAATCATCCTTCTGTGATTCTTCATGTGTTGTGTAATAACTCAGGATATTAAACTTTTATAGTCTGTCACTTTTTTTCAGGCCACCAGTTCACGTCAAGGAGGAGCCACTCAACATGGACGATGATGACTGTCCGATGTCACTGGTGACGACAGCCGATCACAGTCCAGACTTGGATGAGGAACGAGAGCTCGAGGAGGGAAACCTATCAGAGGATTTGGAGTGATAGTTCACTCAGCCGTCGTTTGCCTGGACTCTGCCCCCCCTGAGCAGCCAGCCCCCTCTAACCACTCCACAACCACAGAAAGGCAGCAGACGGAAGCGTGGAATATTTATTCAGAACCTGTCCAGGAGACTGTCCCAAAGAAACACTCACAGCCCTTTGAGGACCACATAAGAACAGGCATCCGATGTCTGCCTTTTAAACGCTAATGAAAATAGGACAAGAATGCTAGGCCACTTCATACCGCACTCCAGACTCGTGGACAAAAACAGAAAGAAAAAACCTGAGTCTTTTCTGTAGAAACATTGATGGCCACATATACTGCCAAAAAGTTTAAGTTTGTGAATCTCCGACCCACAGTAGTCTGATGTTAGATACAATTGCTGGTTCAATTCAAGTTGTTGCTATGTTATTATTTGCACAGAAGTAGTACCAGAAATTAGTGTCACTGCCTGTATGTTGCTATACGCTTTAAACGACAGTATTTCTTTTCGTTTCCTTTTGCAAAGCTTATGTTCTGTTTTGTTTACAACACCACCGACTGTAAATGCCATTTTTAAAGTCACACCAATAACAGACCTGCGGTATCAAGACTGTTGCAGCTGTCCAAAAAAGTCTCCAGTGTCTCTCTATCTCTGTTTGTGCTAAAAAGTAAAATGTGATAACTGAGTTGAAATGTAAATGTTTGTGTAAGCATCATGCTGAGGAAAAAAAAAGTGCATTTCTGCATATTCTCTTCTCTAGTCTCTTTACCTCCTTGTTCTAAAGCTTTGTCTACCTGCAAAGAGTCACAGGCAACAGCTAGAAACCAAAGCCAACACTATCAATGGCCAATAGCTTAGACAGAAGCCACCAGACTCTTTGGTCATCCTTCTGTGACTTTAACTAGTACAAAGAGAAGTGTTTTTTTTTTTTCCCTTTCTGCTGACTACCTTCGAATAACCTCGGGGATTGCATCAGTTAGCCCTGTACAAAGATCTGAAAGAACACAGTGATTTGGAAGTTTCACTTAATTCTGGTTGGAGAGTTCCCATTGAGCGCTTACGTGGTCCAAAAAGAGGGCGTGGCCTGGCTAGTAGTAGAGAGCAGCTAGACATGGATCATGACCAAAACAACCATTTGTGTGTCTGTGAAAGTGCAGAATAATTGTTTGTTTGATGTATAACACCCCACACACCCACACTCACACACACATATACATACATACATATATATATATGTGTGTGTGTGTGTGTTTTGTGTATGTGTGTGTATAGTACTGTGCAAAAGTCTTGGCCACTCTTTTTTTAGTGTGTGTGTGTGTGTGTGTGTGTGTGTGTGTGCAAACTTCATTCTAGGTTAAAATTTTCTACACTGAGTACACATTTTAGATTTCCAAAGTTTTCTTTTTCAGCGGACAATTTAAATGTTACTGAAAAAATATTCGTATGTCAGCAAAGAAAGCCGTTTAAGACCACTTATCAGATAAAACTTTGAATGCTGCTGAATTTTCTTTTTTTGTTTTGTTTGTTTTTCTGCAAAAATTAGAATCAAGTGCATCGGTCAAAACCTCCAGAAGAACTCAGTAACACTTACAGCTCATTTCCTTATAAAACCTTCTACCTAAGACTACTATTTAAAGCAAAGGGTCATCACACCAGATATCGGCTTTGTTTCATTTCTTGCTTTTTACTGTACCGTGTTGAAACATAAAAAAAAAACAATAATAATGATTACATTTTTTAAAGCATATTTGCTGTACAGCATTTCTCATGCACTCCAGACTTTTGCACAGCACTGTGTGTATATATGATGGTTTTATTTTCTTCATTGTTTGTATCCCATTCTCATTGATTCTTTTTCTTAACTAGTGAAATGTATTGTACAGTGCTACTGTCTTATTTGTCATGTCTTCTATCTGTGTGGTTTTCTTCTCCGATCTGTGTCAATGCCGAAACTAAAAACACAGGAACCAAACTTTAAGATATCTAGTAAAGCCAAAAACCGTCATGATTTCAAGTTGAAATGATGTGGCTTGGTTATCTTTTAAAAGCAATGAATATAGCCATTATAAAAGAGGAGATTGATGTCAAGAACCTTTTCTAGGTGATATTTGCTTTGCTTCATAGAACTCATTGTACAGAATAATCCGTGTCAGTTCAGATCCAGTCGGTCCTTAAGAGGGTCTTCAGTACAGTAGGTGCTCCAGTCGTAGTTTAGTGTTAAGGTCGATCACAGCTAATGTCATCTAGAAAAGGGGTTGTTGCTTTAACAGACATTTCTGATTTCAGTCAAACCAAAGTTACACAAAATTCTGCCTCCTCTTTTATGAGATAAAGATGCTAGCACACAAAGTTGTTTTAAGGTTCATTGAAGTCCAGCATTTTTCACTCTGCTGACTTTTCCAGTCCTCGTTCAAATATCAAATCGAAAACATAACAAATATTGCACCTGAAAAGTCAAAAGTATATTTTGTGCATAAGGGAATGCATGGAGTTATTGCTCTCCGGTGTTGTTTTAGCTTAGCGCAGATACACATGCTTACACCAGTTCAGCTCAGAGAAGAAGCTGGATCCAGGAGCAAAGCTTATTCCTCATTCGTTGCTGGAAATTGACTTGAAGATGACCTTGATATTAATTTAATCACACCAAATATAAGGACGCAGCTTCTTAGGAAAAAAAGGGTTCTCCCACTTATCCAAAAAGGCTTTCTAAAAGGTTCTACCTCTTCACCATGATTTCAAAACTAATAAGGCAGATTGCATGAGATGATAGAAAGCTTCAGGAGCTGCCATGTTCTCCTCCACTTGTTTCATAAGACATTGTCAATACAAATTACATTTCCGATGCCAGAGATGGGAGGTTTGCATTGTCAAAGATTGTCCTGGAACATTTGTAGAATGACTATGTAAACATATACCTGTAAGGGGATGTTGTGGGGGGTGGGGGGGTGGGGGTTTGTTTTAGTTTTGAACTTTATTTTTGTTTTTTTGTTTTGCTTTTGTTTCTTCTAAAAATGCATGTCTAAACTCATGTGGTGGACTGGAAATATGATTTAATAAAAGCATATAATTAAAAAAAGATCAGGATGATGGCCTAAGTGTATAATGCATAAAATATGCATACCTCAGCATTACTGTTTTTGGGAAGGATGGGGGGGAAAATTAACTTTCAACCACAGAATGCATATTACCTGTAGATTTTGCATGGGTTTTTGTAAAAAAATAAAAATAAAAATAATAATAATAATAATAATAAAACAAAATAAAAAAATGTCTAAAATTGTTGCTTGCACATGATACCAGAAGAACCTCCAGATCTGCAATCTGCTCCTCCACTAGATTTAGGATTGTCTGGATTTTTTCTGGGATGATTTTATCTGTATTTTGATAATTGTGCATATTATGTAAAAAGATTAAAAAATGTTGGTGGATTCACAAAGTTACCAGTCATTTCTTTTCTAAGCTAAAAGCTCAGTGTTTCTTTTTCGGGAATTTCATGACTTTTTACTGTTGTCACCTTGCTTGCTGAGAATAGCAAACCTGCTTTTTTCCTGCATCTGCGTTGCGTAGCTGTAAGGCTTTACCTAATGTGTGTATTTATTGCTTGTACCTTTGTGCATACGTTATGGAACATTATGTCGGGCCGTTGAGTCATGTATCCTTTCTATTACTATCATTCTTTGATGATGGGGAATATGATCATCTGTGTATATTAAATTGGGACAGTAGCAAAAAAAAATTTGTTTATGTAACTGGTGAAAACGTTTTCTGCTTTTCTTTATTTCTTTGAAGGTTGACTAATTTTTTTATACTTTTCATTACTGTGTACTGTGTCCATAATTTCAGAGAGTAGAGATCATGATGGAGAATTGTAACAGGCATTATTATTATTATTATTAATATTATTATTATTATTATTATTATTTTCTGTATTCATGGCTTTCCACTGCTGAATAAAATAAAGGACCAAAACTAGGATTTGAAATGCTGTCTACCACCAACATCAGGGGATTTCTGCTTTTTTTTCTAGACAGATTGTATATCTTTTATTCTTTAAGAAAACTGCATGGAAACCAGGCCTGCATTATGCTTTTATGTAACGTTGAAAAATTAGTTGTTTTCACTGGAGCATGAATAAGAAAAGCAGCAGGAAGAGAGAGAAGGCGGAGGAAAAAAACAATTAATGTTTAATAGGTGAGTTACACATCTTTCTTCGAGCTTCCAGCACCTAGAGTATTATTTAGGAGATCAGAACTAAAGAAGAGGCCGCAGCCAATGCAGGCTTTCGCACTCTAATAGGCTCAGCCCGTGTTCCCCAGTCCACCACTTTGATCTGTGGAGAACATGGCCTAATGCCGCTTTCTTTGGAGCTGGAGTGTGGCCTCCCTGGGAAGGCAGCACATCTTCTATTCATTTCTTTTTGTCTCTGACCCCATGGTGTGTGTTTAACAGCGCATTTCAAGATTTGGCTGAAGAGACCTGGGGAGGTTGGCTAGTGTATACACTGCATCATGTTTTCTACATGACTACCAGCTGATATAAAACACAGCATGATCCAAAGTGTAGGACATTTACAGTTGAATCTGTTGAGCATATGCATTTTTGGTGTATTATTACAATGAGCCGTAGCACCATGCACACTGTGTTGCCAATTTAGTTACTTTTTATAAAGCTACAGCTTCAGACTAGACCAACTTGCCATTGAGACAAAGAAAAAATCACCAGTGGAAAAATTTTAGTAAGAAGGTATGTGGTGTTGATACGAGTGTTAGGTGTCACTCCATATGTCACAAGTCAAAAGATATCCAGCTAACAGTGCTACCGAGGTTGGTCACAGGATGGTTAATGTACACTGCTCCACCTATTTTCTACACCACTTATCCATCAGGGTCACTAGGAAGTCAATCCCAGCTGACAGATCACCAATCTAATGCAGGGCTAACACAGACACAAACAGCCATTCACACATATTCATTTTTATTAGCTAGTTGAACTATTCTGCATGTTTTTGGACTGTGGTAGGAAACTGAAGTACATGGAGGAAACCCACACAAGAATAGGGAATACATGCAAACTCCACTCCGAAAGGTCATTGGCCAAGACTCGACCCTGAACCTTCTCACTGATAGGTTACAGCGCTAACCACTGAGCCAGCGTGCCTCTCTCCAAAAAAACGGGGAAAAAAACTTAGTACTGCACGGTCCATGGCAACATATTAGCCATGAGTGATGGCATACCTACAGACATGACCTTGTAAAACAACCAATGAGTGGAAGAACAAGGTAGCTATGTATACCTGTTTAAAGTGGATACTCAGTGTGAGGTGCTCTTAAATTTGAGTTTTATCAAAACAAACAAAATTTGTTATCACTATATAAATTCTTTTTCCATAAACTAAAAGAAAGACCTTTGTCGAAATGTATCACAAGCATATCAAACCACCAGATGTGAGGTAGCTTAAATCTAGCTTTATGACGCAGTGGCTAATATTAAACTTTAAGAACAAAAACTTTGTTATTCCATGACATTGTGTTGTACACGACCTGATAACCGGCAAGGCACATAGCGACAAATCGGCCATGTACAAAAAGAAAGATAGCATTTTAATTATTTTTATATTCATTTTAATATTCATAAGATCATTTTAGATTTGTGGGTTACACCCCCTCGTGTGCCTCATCTTCTAAATAAACCCAAACAAACCAGTAAAATGATCCAAGGTAAGATGGCAGAAAACGTGGCAAAGTTGTGTTCTCCTTGTATATGTAAAAGTCATTGCTGACGAGGCACATCGTTACAATTCAGCTATCAGCAATGTACAACAGGAAAAATAGCATGTTTACTATTTTATTATAATTTTAATATCCTTAAGATCATTTCTGCTTTGCATGGGCCTCGATGGCTAAATTAACCCAAACAAACCAGTAAAGTGATTGCCAACAGCAACAGTCCTTAGTATAGGGGATTTATTCTTTGGTGAAAAATTCAGTAAATATAATGGCTTGTGTCCATTTCACAGGATGTTTTTGTGCTCCAAGTGCTTATTTCTGCCCATTTTATCCTGTGTAGCTCAGTGGTAATACAGATACACTCTGTGGATGCAATCCCCCAGTGCACAATTTTTTGTTTTTACGGCACTTATCGAAAAGCTGAGTGTTTGTCTCAGAGGGACACCATGCATCAGTAAAATGGATGCTGAAAAGTGTTTTGTAAAGGGAAAATAAACTCAGTGAAAAGCTGTGCTGTTTACATTCAGGGACATTTAGTGCCCCTAAACCTGGAGTGTGTCACAGTTGCTAACCTTGCAAAGTTGCAGATGCTATTAAAGCAAATGGCATGTTTGGACACAAACCCTAATTCTTGAAAAAGTAAAAAATACAAGTGTGGCACAGTGGGGTAGTGGTTAGTAAAACCACCTCACAGCATAAATGTCCCAGGCTTGACGAGAGCATTTCTGTGTGTAGTTTGCATGTTCTCCCTGCGCTTGCAAGGGTTTCCTCAGAATACTCAGGCTTCCTTATACGGTCCAACAACATGCACATTAAGCTAACTGGCTAATTGCCCCTAGGTGTGAGTGTGAATGGTTGTATGAATGTTGGCCCTGCGGCTGACTGGTGAGCTGTTCAGGATGTACCCCATCTTTACCCAGAGTTGGCTGAGATAGGCTTCCCGCATCCTCCATGCCAATGCTGACCTGATTACAGCGTGGCAGTCATGATCAGTATGATAATTCTGCCATGTCTCTTGCTGGGGTCAGTGAGACTCATTTACAGAACTAATAAAAAGGCTTCATAAAGACATTTGGGCCAATTTCATTTCCAAGAGAATTTTATGTTTATTTAATACATCTGGTAAGTGAATGGGCTCCTTTAACACGTGCCATGTTGGAATCATGGTCTCCAAACCTGTACACAGAAAATGCCAGGATAACCTCAAGCTCACTTTGTGAGAATTTGTTTGTTATGTCTGTTATTGTGGGAAGCACAATGGTGTAATGGTTAGACATCCATAGCAATAATCAGCTGAGATAGGCTCCAGCCTTTCCGCAACCCTGGTAGGATTAATACATTTGAAAAAATGTATGAATGAATGAATGTTATTTCTGTTTCTTTATGTCCCTGGACTTGCAATGAATGATGACATGAGGAATATTGTACTTATTCATCACAGATCAATTGGTAGAAGATCTTTATCATATAATCTGACATACAGTACATATACTGTACAGTTTGTTTGTGAATTCTGCTGAAAGTGTAGTTTAAAACCAGTTTAAGTCTCTGGGGTAAGACTCAGAGTCACATTACACATTTTTTTCTCTAAGGCTGCTCTACAGGTCCTGAAGATGCCATCTATACATCATGAATTGTTGCACTTACTTTCTTCCCACCTAAGATCAGAAGCAGTGTCATCTACCATCTCCTCCCATCCCTGTCCCTTCATACCCCTCACCCCAGTGGCAACAGCTGGTAGTCGTACCGAGGCTCTTACACAGAGTTCCAGTACACTAGCTCTCGGGGCACTAGCCTTCTTTGGCTTTTTCTTCTTCTATGCTATTTATGCACTTGGAAGTGTTTGTGAATTCAAGTGAGGGATGGCATACGGCATGCAACAAGGGGCGCTGTGTACTACACAACATCAGAAAGAGTGCAGACATTAAAGTGTGAGCAACACTACAGACCCCTCTTTCAAAGGCCATGAAATAATAATGTGTTGTGGTTAGCGGTAGCCGTGAGTCACACTGGCTGCTTTTCATAAAGTGGAGTTATTTACAGTGCAATGAATAAAAGAAAGGGGTAGTGGTGCGAGGCTTCTGTACCACACACTGAAGAGGAAGAGGAAGGCACTTTAAACAGTACGGGAAGAAGATAGACACACATGCAAGAGAGAGAGATGTAGAGAGAGAATGTTGAAATGGGTCAATGTGCATTTCACTTGTGGAGAGATAGACTTTGGATCATTAAATCACTTTTCACCTGATGGCATTGGTAGTTTTCTATCTTTGACATTTCAGATATTTAGGGGAGTGGGGAGGGAGGTTTAATGGGGGCTTTATAAAGGTGCATTTCACTGCTTTACACTTATTGTGGACTCAACATATGGCTTCATATGAATTATAAAGAATCATAACGGAAAAATGAATTATTCATTTAAGGAAAAAAGATCGAAAAAATTAAGCCACTTTTTTTTGGAGCGCACATGACGTAATTTTCAATTTGTAAATCCATTCATTCATTCATACATTTTCTGAACTGCTAAATACTAATTAGGGTCGCGGGGAGGCTGGTGCCCATCTCAGCCGACTCTGGGCGAGGGCAGAGTACACCCTGGACAGCTTGCCAGGCCA
>JBCNYG010000022.1:11542895-11557213 GCA_039654305.1 Porochilus rendahli | reverse complement strand
AAGTTTGTTTTTTCGGGTTAAGAAAGTTTTAGGGAAAAAAGAGGAAACTGACGGGAAGGGGGAAAAGAAAGGGGGAAAATTTTTTTTTTTTTCTTTTTTTTTTTTTTTTTTTTTTTTACCAACGGTAGCATTATTTGGTTGACTTTAAAACAAATTTGTTATTTAGTGTTAATATAGAGCCTCAGTAACCAAAAAGGTTTGTAGTAGCAGCTGAACATTTTTAGGTAACAGTGGTGTATAATCCAACTTCAGCCACTTCAGATACCTGCAGTTACAGCTCGCTTGCTCTTTGAGTGGCTGCATTCAGTAACAACAATGTTTCCGAGCCTTTAGTGAACTTAAGTAGAGTGGCACTGAATGCAGCCCTGCGCTCATGCTATGAGGAGTAGACTGTTACAATGAAAATGTGGTATGGAGTTTGGATGATTTAGGCATTCTCAATTTAAATGGAATTGATAATGAAAAGAGGACTGAGTGGATAGATTGTTGCACAAAAAGTTTGCGTTTCCTCCTCGTACAATGTCTCTGACGTCTGTTGTAATGGGCTTCGTGACTTGACCCCACATACCTTCCAACCATCTCCAACACAGCTGTCAGTTACCTCTTCATCAAAGCCGTTACGGTGCCCAATCTCAAAGCAGTTCTACATGTTTTGTCAGCCAAAGGACGTTTTTTCAATGCAGTTCAATTCAATGGTTTGAATGCAGCACCAACTCTTTGCTGGTCTAGAACCAAGAACTGCCTGCATCAGTAGGTGCTGTCCAAACAAAGAGTTCTAGGGACTCCTTTAGAGTAAGCACCCCGAGGATTCTCCCCTGAGAACGACATGCATTCAAGGACATTTTATCTTTTTGCGTTCACACCGCCAGCAGTAAAGCAAGTAAGCAGGCTGGTTGATTTTTTTTATCTTGTGAGTATAATAACCTCACTAGTTTGCTGTTTGTTTTTATGTAAGCATGCATTTTGTCCATCAGTGTTCTTGTGTTGCTTTGAAAACTGCTAATACTCAACATTAGGAATTAAATTAGTCCATTTTTGTATACAAAGACTCTGTCACATGTTTCTATAAAAATGGATTATTCCACTGCCTCATAGAATGGGGCTGTGAGGAAGTGTAATGTGCTGACATGAAGACCATTATTTTCTATTATAAACTCGACGTTCTTAGTGGAAAATTGTTGGTGATTGGAATTGCTGTTTTCACACTTGTCTTGTCTTAAATATTTTATTCATTTTTGTGAAATGAAGAATTATGTCACTATGTAATTACTTTGTTACTTTATTGAGTTGCATTAAAAAGTGTCTTGTGACGTAATTTCTAAGGAAATTGATATTATATTGTCGTTTTGTGCAGCCCTCGTACCCAGTATGAAATGTGACAGTGGATCAGTGATGCTTTGGGGCTTCTTAGTGGAATGTGGTTTATCCAGAGGTTCATGCCATCATGAATTATGCTAATCACTAAGATATTCTTTATCTTTGCCTTTACCAGGAGGTTTAGGAGGTACGTTCCCCTAGGTAGAGCTGTCTACAGATCCCAAACCTCCCTATGCATTGAATAATACACAAATCCACTCTCCAACCAGAATTTCATAAGTTTAAAGCCTTTCTGTTTTAAAGCCTGTGTGCAACACCTACTTCATGCAGCAAGATATAATGATCAATCATGTAAATATCATTTGCTTAAAAAAAGCACAAAGCTGCTATGTTGAACTGGATCCTAAATAGAAAGAGCAGTAAAAGCATATACAGAAGTCTGATTATGGATCCTGCTTTGATTTGCAGACCATGTAAGCATAATCAGACTCTTCATGGCTCAGGTTGACACTTCTTGAATAATTCACTGTACCAGGCTTTTAGATGCTTTGTTTTATTAGTTACGTTGAAATGATCGATGGCATGTTTTTCAGCTCCTTGAGGATCATTCTGATTCGCCTGTGAGGGATTTTGGTCACCTGGTGTCTGGCTGTATTAAAGTGTCTCAATTTTGGTTCGTTCTAGAGAAGCAAATGCATATTTTATGTACCTCTGTGTTACTGCTGAGTTTGGAGATCAATAGCATGGACTGTTTTCTTCTATACAGTCTTGAAATAGCTAGTTGCAGTTCAGGCGGTTTGCATTAATGCTTCTCTTCTGTAGTGAAGACAAGACTGGGATTATCCAACAATACGCTTGGACCCAGGCCTGTCGCGATAGTCAGTTATTCGCCACATCGAACAATAAATGCAGATTATCGCAATCATTTTCCAGGCCTTAATAAACTATTGTAATTTATCTCTATATATTATTAATATTAGAAGTTATGCTAAGAGTGTTTTTTTTTATTTGTTCTGGTGCAGTTCATTGTCTCTGTTTTCCCTGTGTGACTGACACAGAGAGGAGGGGAAGAGGGGGAATCATACCTTCTTTTCTCACACCACCACACAACTGGACAGTGGCGACACTAAATGAGCATTTTTTGACACTTGAGCTGTTTACAGTTTTGACTCATGAGCAGTTAGCAGTAGGCTAAAGATAAAACTTTTATTCTTGGTTTTAAAGTTGATTTTGTGAATGGAATTCTTCAAAAAGATGACCACTGCATATGACATTCAAGTCCATCGTAGTGTCTCTTGAAAAAGTGTTAAAAAATGAAGCCTTTGATTATTTCAATGTGAAAGTGTTTACATCTGTGAAACTTGAGCAAGACGAGGAATGTTGATTTCCAGTGTAGTTTGTAGTAATTTAAAGTTATGATGTTTTGGGGATAAGAAAGTAAAGCTAAGTTTAGTTAGCTGAGTTAGCAATAGGCTAAAAATAAATTCAGCTTTGAGTCATGTGAGCTAATCCGATAGTGACAGGGCGAGAAAAGCATTGCCTAGCAGCGCAATTGGTAGTCTCTCTATAAACTGGTCCTGATTCAAGCTTAGCACATTTGTTGCATTACAGAGCCAACCTGAGAGTGCTTTTAATCGTTTTGGTTGTATACTTTTTCTTGAATTGAATTTTATATATTTGGGATGTATTAATCATTGAACTGTATTTAGACCGGAATGGCCATTGGATGAAAAACAACGGATTTCATGCCGCCATATTGGAACCAGTATGACGTAGTACAGCCGAGCAGGTTTCTAATGTTAACAAACCTGCATAGCTGCATTTATGGGCTGGGCTTGCTGCAAAAAATCTAATTTCACAGACATTATAACCTGTTTAAGAGAAATAAGTTTATTTTCCATTGTTTTATAGTCTTAGTGCTAGCATTAACAAACACTTTGTCTTACTACATTTCCAAATTTACAAGTTTATTTTCTTCAAATAAATTGACCCAAAGTGGGTGTGCCATGTATTTTACAACATAAAATGTAAAAATATTGTAAGACACTTTGCTCAAATAGCTACATAAAAAAATACATATGATTATAATTAAAGTACATTATAAGCTTTAGTCATACAGAAAATTAAAAATAATTTACCAAGCCAACCTATACCTCTATAAGATAAAGATCATAATTGTCGACTGTTGCATGAACAATGCAAAATCAATTTAGCAGCAATTATATAAAACAAAAAAGTAAAGTACACAAAAGACAACTAAGGTAAATATGCATATACCTACATAGACATGTATACAGCTACCTTTATGTTCACTTATAGACACGTATACATACATACATATGTCCTGTATATGCAAACACACATACATCCTATCCACATATACATACACATACACACACACGCAGAAGGGTGATATGCCAAAGGTGCATGGTATACACAGGGTGAGAGGAAGAGCTTTTTAATTATAAGGTGCATGATGCTAGAATGTTATATGATATTTGCAACCTGCTCTAAACATGAGTATTGCACTGTCCAGGAAGATGGTCTGAATAATGGTCAGTGTTCGATGATGATGGTGGTGTGGCACGTTTAACAGCTTGTGGGAAAAAGCTGTTCGTGGGAGCTTGTTAGTTTTTGTTTCTAGTGTCCTGTACCTCTTTCTGGAGGGGAGAGGATTGATTGACAACATAGAAAAATGAGGGGAAAAAATCATCACCATGTATACAGAATCATATCACAATAACACTTAAAAGTTTTTTTAATCTGTACACTGTTTGCTTTTTCACTTCAGCCCTGATATTCTTGCTTGTTATCTTCAGTGCTTCCTTTAATTATGTAAATTGTGGTTGTGAACCAAATACTGCAGTCTTTCATTGGGAAGATGGTTGCAAAGAGACTGGCTTATTTTTCATATCACAGTGTGATGAAAGTCTTAAGCAACTGATTTTAACTTAACCTTCCCTTCGTTCTGCAGTAAGGATGGATGATGTTTGATAATTTTACATGTGGTTTCCTCTCCAAAGCCTCCTCTTTAAGAGCTGTGTGAGTAAGGAAATCCCATTGTGGTTTGGCTTTGGCTGGCTTGGATCTGGGAATCAGTGCTAAGAACTTGAGCTTGATAAATTAGAAAGCTTTTCTCATGATAAAGCAGTGCACATATTTATTAAAATTGCACTTCAGTGTATAAAGTATGTTAACAGTATGTCAGCTTTAGATTTCCTGTTGAGCTTAAAGGGTTTGTGAAATTGTATGTATGTTTTTTGCAGATAGATTCATATCAGTAAGTATAGATGGAAAAGAGCTCTGGTGGGAAATAATTATGGAAAAAAGTTTTGATTGGGACTTTCTCAACAATTGTTTTGAAGGGGAAAATTACTGACACGCCCTTTTCCTACTTTTCCATTGTGTGGTATGTAAAAATAAATACATAAATTAATTAATTAAAAAATCCTGTTTCTTGTTGGATGTCTTGTGAGTCATTCTCTCACTCTCTTTCTCACTCTCTCTTACACACACACACACTATCTCTCTTTTACTGTTCCCCTCGCACTCTTTGATTCTCAGTCTTTCTGTTTCTCTCTCCCTCTTTCCCTTTCTCACTTTTCCTCTCTTACACTCCTTCTCTCTCACTGTCACTCTTTCCCTTTCTTCTCTCTTCACTCTCTTTCCTTGTCTTACTTTCTCTATCTCTCTTCCTTTCGCTCTCTCACTGTCCCTCTCACTAGCTCTCTTACTGTGTCTCTCTCTCTCTCTCTCTCTCTCTCTCTCTCTCTCTCTATGTGAAACAAACAAAAAGAACACGATTGTTGTAACACCTCATATATCAAGCAACAGTTCATCAAGTTCTGCTTTATAGTTTGAAATAGAACTCAGGTTTGCAGTGTTAAACAGAAGCCAAATAAGTCCAAAATGTGGAGAGTTGGGTTGCTAAATTGGGTTATCAGGTTCTTCTCCAGCCTATAATATATGAAGTAAAAAGGTGGTAAAAAAGTACCCTGGTCCTAGTATATCACCAAGTTTTCAGCAGTCCATTGAGGTTGATGTTTTTTTTTTTCTTCTCGTAATCTATTTTCCGTTCTTTTATCATAACATTTAATTGAATGACTTACTACTTGTTTTTTTGGTAAACACTTGAGTTGATTACTGGAGTTTATGGGCTTGTTTTACCTCTGGTAAATCATGCCAGACTAAAATTTAGGAGAGAACTATCCTTTTATTATAAAAGTTTAGGCTCTCTAAGAGCAATGATTGCTTCGATCTGACACAGCATTTTTTACATCTAACTTTATTATTGTCTGCTTACCTGCAAATTTTTCTAAAACATTTTTATAATAAACCCTTTTGAAATTAATATACCTCTGCAGGTTCATCAAAGTTGGAATTATTGTAGCATCTTCACAGCTAAAGTAGAACTAAAATCTTCGTAGGAAATTTAAGTTATTATTAAACATGTGACAGACAATTGTTATTGTTTCATTAGGCACTAGTCCATCAGGTCACATATAGTAGTTCCTTTGGAAATAGATCACTGCATGAAGTCTGTGATTGTGTTTTCTTAAAAAATGGAATGAAACTGATGGTAGCTAACCAATGCTGGAGGTTTTCTTTAATCACCAGAAATGCCTTCACTTTCAAAACAGGGATGCGGTTGAAATAAAGAACATGAACAGGCTGGTGTTTATCGGGGCAACTAAACTGTACATGAATTACATAACTGTCTCTGCTTCTGAGCACATGCACTTGTAGTTTATATCATTTAATTTCAATTTATATTTTACAAAAAAATACTGCAGTACCATACAGTCCTGAGGGGGGAAAATTAATGATTTTCCACTGAATTTTTCTTACTGTCTGACAAAAAACATACTACAACGTCTATCCGTCTATCTTTGTCTATCCATCTTCAGTATATACATTCATTTCAGTTATCTTTTATTTAATTTTTAAAAATTTCATCTTTATTTTATTTGCCTAAAATATATTTCCTATGATATATCTGGAGAGCTTGGAGAAATTTCCCATAAAGGTCTTGTGTTAATTTTTCATGTATTAAGAGTTATGCTATTGTAGGTTTTAGATATATTATTCAGCAACAGTCTGTCCTGTTGAAATGCTTTTATTTTGTTGTCTAAATGTATTTATTTCAAGAAATTGAATAATGTAATTATTAACATAATAAATATGATTATTAATATATCTGTGGAATAAAAAAAGTAATTTAATTTCTGTTCTCTCATTCCATTTCTTTTCATTCTTTTTTCCCCCTTGAAGCAATGTTTCAGTTAGCTTTATAATTGAAGGTGTTTCAGTCTAGATTGTGGAGCTGATGCATAAGACACTGGCTATGGTAGTACTTCGTGAATGTTTCTTTTTGACATTTTAGTCATGATACAAGGCACTTTTTAAAAAAAAAAAAAAAAGCTATAGAGAGCTGTCAGACAAACCGATGATGATTGAAATGGTTTTTTCTGTCATAGTACCTGAAGTACAAAAGCCTGCGAGATGTTGAGAGGCAGACTCGACACAGACTGGTACAAAAAATCTGCACCAGGCAGCTTGTAGGTTTGAATGGTACCTATTTGTATTAACTGGTATCTAATGAGAAATATTTTTGTTTTTCTAACCAGTCAATGTGTAATCAAACTTGTTTGTCTCACACACACACACACACACACACACACACACACAAATCGATAGCATTAAATGGCATAATACATTAGCAAATACTTAATTTCCAAGTCTTGGATAGTTTTCATCTCACACTATTTAGAGTGTTTTGAAAAGTTACTATCCTCCAGTGCTCACCATATCTCACGTTAGAATGCTGGGTTTTCCTAAATTTGTCCTCTTCATGGATCGTATTTCTTATGGATCAAGTTTCTTGAGTTCACTATTTGTAGGACTGTTACTAGGTTCCTTTGGAAAGGATTTCCCATAATGCTCCTGTACCTGCTGATTCAGTTTTGAAGCTTGCGAGAAGTCACCTGCTGATCATGTCCACTACACAACCTGGATGAGCTAAAAGTTAAAACATAGATTAATGTTTTACATGGTTGACTTTATTAGAACACCATTACAACCTAAAACCTTACATCGTATTATCATGAGGCACCACGACTCTCATAACTTTATTATAACATTGGAAATCTGTTTGCGAGAGTGAAATCACTTGAAATGTATTTTGTAAGTCAGCTTGCTTTTGACTAATTTGTGATTTAGCTCAGACCCTATAAATGCTGATCAGCATGAAGCCATGAACAAAAGCCTGTGCCTTAGAACCACCAGCTTTAATGCAGTCACCGATCAGCCATAACATTAACACCACCTGAATGATCTGTTTTTTGACAGCCCCATACACAGCAAGCCGCAATGCACTCTGTGTTCTGACTCCTTTTTCTTATAGCCAGCGTTAACAATTTCATCAGATTCTGCTAAAGTAGCTCATCTGTGGGATTAAATGTATATTCCATCAATCCTCACGTGCACAAGCCTTGGGCACCCATGACACTCTCGCCTTCATTGGACCAACTTTTCTGATGGCTGATATGGTGTATAATCTTTCTCTTACTACCTTGTGTGTGTTAACTGTGAAAAACTGTAACGATGTTACACAAAAATAGGATTGAGAGAGTGTGTGTGATTCTCTAATGCCTGTACACTTAGTCTTAAGAGTTGTTAATTGATCGTGTTATTAATTCATATTATCATTGTTGCTGATTTAAAAAGTCACAATGGCACCATATGACTCTAGTGTTCAGATGAAACTGCCACCGGAAATCTCCATGCTTCTGTGTGTACACTAACTAGGTTACATCATCCTAGGTTACTAGGTTACATAACTGTTATTAATGGCCAAATAATTATCATAAATACCACTGAATATTTCAGTCACTGAATCAAACTTACTCCAAGTGATATATTTCTATGATATTGAAAGCTTGGTGGGGACTAATTCTGTGGAACCATGCAAGAACCAGATAACCCACTTGACCATTAAAAATGAGTCCAGTGCACTATTGTAGACCTTGGGCATCATGGTACAATCTATAAACGTGTTCGAACAGTATTAGTTAATTCAAAGGACAATAGATGTCATTTTAAAGTTTAATGATACTATGAAAGCCTTCAATTCTCAAACCCAAGTCCGAGACGTCTCAGAAGGGTTATTGGTCAGTCTGGCAATGTGCCGAGTAGAGATGTGGCAAATGTCTCAGGGGGTTCAGAATCAGAATTTAACCAGACATCATCTGGATAGTGAGGAAAATGAAGGCTAAATGCTCTCTGTGGTGTATTAAATTGATATCTGAGGTCGTTATAGATTAGCTATGTAGATTCCAGATTGGAACAGATTTTATTTTACTTAGATTTTGCACATTGTTCATCTCATAGGAAGATGCCATTTGCCAAGTGTTGTTGTTGTTGTTTAATAGAATTGAATTTTAGAAAAACAAAAACTCATCTTGTTTCTTCTCAAAATTAAAATTTTTATGGGTTCTTTGGTTCTTGCATGGAGCCACAGAATTTTATTCTGAGAACCTGAGTTTAGTTCACGTGTAGTTTTAATGGCGTGTTCTCTGTAGAAGGATTCAGTGTAACGTTAATATATTGTACAGAACTATTTAAGATCAATTCAGATTGTATACAAAATGTATTTAAGTTGCCAACCAATAATAATTAGATAAATGGCTAGTGTTAATCTTGTAGGAGTTCTGTGGCTATTGGAGTGATGTCATTGTGAAGAAATTGGTTTAAAAAAAATATAGCAGCATATGTTTTTTTCTCTCCTGCACAGTTAAATCACTTTAGTTTTAAAGAATGGCTTCATATCATTCTCGTTACACAGAATGCTAATTTTGTCTGATCACATGTCTCCAATGCAAGGGCCCATTAGAACAGAAGGCTAATTTTCAAGTGATTACTTCACAGTGGGTCATGAATTCAAAGCGGTATAAATAGGGTGAAATGCTAGCACAGAGGTTGATTAAAATGGCCATTGTGATTCTACCTCTGTGATAATTATTTCCTCATTGTCTTGGATGTAGACAGAATTCATTTTCAAAATTTTGAGCGTTTTAATTAGCATTCTGCCAATGCCTGAGCCTGTCAGAGAATTTCCGCCTGTTTAATGTAGTCCAGTTATCTCCTTCATGTGTCCATTTCTTTCCATGTAATCACCGCGTAGTTGACTTTTCTCAACTATATCATTATGTCAGTAAATTCTGTGCTGAAACATAATAAGTAACATTCTTTCTTAAACATGGTATACAACTGAAAGGGAAGTTTACATATGGATATAATGTAAATAATTAGGCACTGCCTTAAAGCAGAGCTCTGAAAATGTTTGCATGTATTTTCAGTAAAGAAACAGCCATCATATTACTTATTGTCTTTTTAGTGGTATTCAAAAACTTTCTTCTCCTCTTTTGTTATTTCTAAATCATTGACTAAACTGGAACATTTTTTGCAAATCACAAGTGCACTCACTGCCAGAGGTGCTGGCATGATCCCTTTGGGTTACGTCTGGGCACATGAGCATGGACATGACAAGAAAATCAGTCTCATGGCTTTGACATTTGCGTCAGTATGAAGCTCTGCTATGAGGTGGGTATGATGTCCACTGTGGTGTTTGCAGTCTGCAGAGAGCTAGAGCTCTGTCTGAGAACAGTGAGTTACTTTACCAAGAAACAGCACAGAACAAGGCCTGCCTTAGCAAGGCAGCAAGAAATGGTGCTTTTCAGTAAAGAGAAAAAAACACCTCAAATGATAGAAGAGCAAGGGGATTACTGGCCTTCTAACAGGGTTTTGGCTTTAACATTAAGGTTAAACCCCTTTTCTATTACAGAGCTCTCTGGTGATGTGGCCCCCTCTGGCCCTGCATGTTTGCAGGTTCACTGGCTCCGTAGTAGGTCATTCCGCCCAGCCTCTGATCACTCAGGGGTGACCAGGGAGTCGAAGTGCACACAGCGCTAAAATCGATACAGCCGTCTCCCTTTAAAAAGCCACTCAGACACACAAGCCACTCTGTCCTTTAACCTGATTTTTAGGCTTAAGGTCTTGATTGGCACCATAAAGCCAGAGCTCACTGACCCACAGCTGTCATATTAGCGCTGTTAATGTTAGAGATTGATACCGAGCAAATAAAGGAACCATGTCTATAGATATTTTTTTTATGAACTGTCCAGTCTCATGTGGATTGAGGTGAAATGCTTCTTTCCCAGATCCCATACTCCTCTCTCTCTTCCTGCCCTCCAGAGTGCAGACACAAGAGACATCATGCTTGTGTCTGTTAGTAAAGCTGATGTATTGTGCAGTTGGACCCTTCACTTTGTTTGCAGTCAGCACCCAGGACTGGATGAGGTGTGTGTGTGTGTGTGTGTTGGCATTTGTGAGTCATCTGCCTAACTGAAACTGAAAATACATCCTTAAATTTTGCCCCTTTCACCGCTGTGTTGCTGGGTTTTTGTTTGGAGTCGTTCAGGAGGCTGGGTGGAGCATGTTGGCTCTGGCTGCTGCCACAGCTGCCTGGTGTGAGTCACGTCATAAGTGATCTTTCGAGAAAATGTGGTAGCTGTGTAAAAAGGCTAAATCTGTACAAGATGTGCATTTTACAGCCGCGCTTGTGGTAAGGTTTGTTGTTAGTGCATTCTTCTGATTTCCCAGAATGGAAGCTGATTGTAAGAAAAAGGCCTTAGAGTTTCGATTAGTTAAAAATGAATGTAAAATCTATATTTAAAATAAGTGCAACAATTATGTGTGTTATTTGGGTCTCTTCGATTTGCATTGTGACGATGATGGCACAACAAAAAAGAGACTTCAGTGCTTGGATTCAGGCTCTCAAAAACCGAATGATTTTTCTCAGTACGTCATTTGACACAAATTGTCTCTCACAATGAGGTAATGATTTCTATAGCAGTCAGAGATGTTCACTGCAGTAAATACAATTTTGAAATCAAAGAATGATTGATGATTGCCTCTGCTTTTCCTCGAGCTGCAAAAGATTTCTTCCATAAGAATCCCCTCTCTTGTCTTTCAAGTTGCCTTCTCCAGTGCAAAATGTAATTAAGCAGAACAAGGTCCGAAGGGGCTGCAACCCCCCCCCGCCCCTCCCCCAATCAGCAGCCAAATTACCAGATTTGAAATTAGTAAATCCCAGACGCCCTGGTTTTCCTAGTCCTTATTAAAGAAGGAGACAGCGTGGGGCAGACACACAGTGAGCGAGTGTGAATAAGGGTGACTTGGAATATCAAACACCTTGTCATGAGTCAGGTTTATACAGCAGGTGTGTACTGTACCTCCACATTGATACAGTACCTCCCTTATTGATGTTTGTACTGTTTATTTGAAGGGACATATTTACCTGATTGACATAATGTGGTATGACCCAAAACAATTAAAAAATATAGCCTGTTATCATGGCAGTATTTCGCTTTCTGGTTCAGTTTAAAATGTGTAAAATGAGATATAGGTTATCTGAAATAGTGCATACATTAAAATGAGTGGTAATGTAAATTATGAACATTGTTTATGACCATTCTTCTGGCTAAATAGACTGTAGACACAGGAAAATACAAAGTGTATAAAATTTATGGCATTGAAAAAAAAATGAACTATTTTTTTATCTATTCATTCATTTTCTGAACCGCTTATACCTAATTAGGGTCACGGGCTATTTTTTATTCAGTTTTATGTAAACATGACTCATCAACAATGTTGCAGAGGATGCTATTAAGCCCGAGCGGCCAACATGCTACTGCACAGACAGAGCTTTCGCTACAGAGGGTAAGACCCGTGGTGGGTGACTCTGTGTTTACGAAGCGATGCCTGGTGTTGCGACTCTGCCGTGGTCTCCAAACACTGCTCTCTGTTGGTGGAATTTAGGATTATCAAGTTCCGACCATTCTACCCCACCAAGAGATTTACTGCCATTCTGCTTGTTGCTGATAATAGCCCTCCAAGCTCCAAAGACAACAATAGTAACCAGGCACTTAACGAACTCTACCAGCACATCAATGAGCAGCAGACAGCCCATCTGAATGCTTTTGTCAACCTGGCCAGGGATTTCAACCACGCAGACCAGAAAGGGGTGTTTCCAAAAATCAACCAACCCAGAGACTTTCCGACTTTGGGTAACAACACACTGGACCAGGTTTATACCACCCGGAGAGAAGCCTTCAAGGCCCTTCCCTTCCCCACCTAGGTGCTTCTGACCACATCACTGTTATGTTAATGCCAGCATGCAGGCCACTGGTTAAAGTCACCAAACCAGTTCGTAAGCAGGTACTGGTGTGTCCAGAAAGGTCTTCAGAGGCACTCAAGGACTGTTTTAACACCATGGACTGGAGGGTGTTTAAACAAGCTGTCACATACAGTAACATAACAGATCTCCAAGAGTACACAGACACTGTCACTGCTTACATCAACAAATGCATCGAGGATGTAACAGTCCTGCTCGGGCCAATCAGAAGCCATGGCTGACAGGGGAAGTCTACGGGCTCTTGAAAGCTCGGAGTACTGCGTTCAAAGCAGGAGACAAGACAGCTCTTAGAACAGCTAAGGGCAACCTGTCATACGGCATCAGAGAGGCTAAGAAATAGTACTCCAGAAGGATAGCTCACCAGTTCAGCGATAGCGGGGGGACACACGGTCTATGTTGGGGGATCCAGACCATAACGGACTACAAGCCCCAACCGCAAACCTGTGACAGTACCGCCTCTGCTGAATGAGCTGAATGCCTTCTTTGCCTGCTTCGAGGCACACAACAGCATGCCTACTAAGAAGTCACCTCCCCCTCCAGGTGTTGATGCTGTCCCCAGACGGCGTGAAGAGCAGGGTGAATGGCCGAGAAGCCTCTGGTCCTGACAACATTCCCAGTCACGTTCTGAGGGACTGTCTGGGGGAACTCACTAATGCCCTCCCAGACATCTTTAACATCTTGCTGTGTCAGGCTGTTGTCCCTGCATGCTTCAAGGCCACCACCATCATCCCTGTCCCGAAGAAGTCGCCACCCACCCTCTTTAATGACTACTGTCCAGTTGCCCTCACCCCCATCCTCATGAAGTTCTCCGAAAGCCTAGTCATGCAAGACATCAAGTCTGTTCTCCCCCTTCTCCCTTGACCCTCTCCAGTTTGCATATCGGTCCAACTGCTCGACCGATAATGCCATCTATGCTTCCCTCCACACAGCCCTCACTCATCTGGACACAAAAGACTTATGTCAGAATGCTGTTAATAAACTTCAGTTCAACATTCAACACGGTCATCCCCCAACAGCTCATCCTGAAACTGTACCGGCAGGGGCTGAGCACCTTACTGTGCAATCGGCTGCTGGACTTTGTGACAAATGAGATTGTTGTGGACTTCAGGAGAGTGCACGTCCAGCACGCTCCTCTTTCTATCATCGGCTCTGCTGTGGATAGAATAAGTAGTACCTCTCCATCAAACTGGACTCATCTCCGGAAACTGTTAATGCATTAAATTGTGACATTAAAAAGTGACAAAAATACGTTGTCACGTTATCCAGCCAAAAATAGTAATATATAATAATTATTTGCCCTGTCACCGGCTACTTTCAACTCATAAAACTGGTATGTGCTTTACCATTTCATGCATTTATACACTTTATTATCTTAAACACTCTTTGCTTAGCTTATACTGTCAGACCTTTACTTTTTAAATTGTTACTATTTAAGCATTTATGTTTACTATTGCACCCAGGGTCTGAGAGTGACAAATTCCAACCTTACTCGTTTGTCCACACACGGCCCCCATAGTGAATTGTGCCAGTGAGTGGCGGCTCCAGAACTAGCTTTTAGCCTAGCGTTGACATGGATGAAAAAGAAATACAACCAGCGCCGTCTTCGCGGAAGGCAAATGCTTGCACATTGGATTTTAAAATTTCCGGGTAAGAAGGAGCTTGTACGGATCCCCTAAAGGGACATGTGGGGGGAGGGGGGTGGGGGGGTTTGGAGAGGTTTCTCGTGCGCAAGCGAAACCTATCTTTT
>JBCNYG010000022.1:11518343-11531291 GCA_039654305.1 Porochilus rendahli | reverse complement strand
ACACACACACACACACACACACACACACACACACATACACACACACACAATCTAGTGTCTCACACTCCCCACTTTGGCTTAACGCTCATCCCTGCTGCCCTTTATACTAACATTTCCTATAAAGCATGTGTCCGTAAAGTAGTTACACTTGGCATTTCATTTAAGTTGAAAATAGTGATTCAAAAGAATATGCATACATTTTAGTATGTTTCATTTAAAGTGAGAGTAAACACAAGCCTGTCCTTTGTAGAAGTTTAACCATGGCTGAGTAAGAAGGTGGCATAGATTTTCTGTCTGTATTGATTTGACCGAAGTCTGTTTTACTAGTATCATATTGTCAATGTATTAATTGGTTAGAGAAGGAAAAAAAACCACACTTCAAGAAGTCTCATTACTCTTTTTGTGCCTGTTAGTTGTAGAATTGTGGTCTAAATCAATATGCTCACTCAAGTATTTATTTCCCACTGGAGAACAGCAATCTGTTGTGTTTTAATGTTTACATGGATTACCATAATCTGTTTGCATGGGAAATTAGCCTCTAAACAGGTGGGAAAGCAGAAGAATAAAGCCTTACAAGAAGCCGCTCAGGGGATTCTGCTTTTTGCATTCTTGGCTTGCATATCTGCTACTAATATTCAGCAGCAATCACAGCAGCCATGTTGCAGAGAAATTACACTCAGAGCTGCTGTGGTTTGTGAGTGGATTAGAACTTTGAATGATCGGGTGGCAGGAAGAATGAACTTATTTCAGGTCTCTGACAATTTAATTTAGAGTTCACTGAATCACCGCTATTCAATATTTGGCTCTGTATTACTATAGTTATTTCTTATTTCTACTCCTCTTTGCACCTAACTGTATATTTAACAAAAGTACATATATGTTTATAATGTCCTAATGAGTCTTTGCTGATTTTGAACTGTTATCAGCAGTTAAGTGTTTTTCAATGTCTTGCTGTTGCAGGGTAATATCCATATATAATGCATTTTGCATACTTGAGTGCACATTATAAGTCTCCATTAAACCCCCACCCCCCCCCCCCCATGTCATTTGGTGACCAAGGCAGAAGTCTTTCTTCATTTCAGTTTTCCTGAACAATTTACTCTTTTGTGCCAGATCAATCTTGTTTTATGTCAGGTCACCCCTGTTTTTGATGTTAGCCTCTAGGTTTTTCCAGATGTCTCACACTGTTTCCTCTGAGGTGTTCTGGCTGGTTTGGGTTTCTTAAACCCTGGACTGTTTCAGCTACAGCTGATATTAAGCATAACATGTTCCTAGAAGAGATGTCAGTTTTGCAGGCCGGCTTGTCTCCTCTGTACATTACCCAGCCTCTGGTTCCTTAATATTCATAATTATCACTACTGTTAAATTATGAATTTAAGGGAATGCATAAAACACTATATCACACAAATCTCCATCTAGGAGCTACTAATCATAATCTGACACAAACAAGTCATGGACTTTGAATTAAAAGCTGAAATCGATTTCATTATTGTGTGATTATGTTTGTATTCTTATTAATTGTTTAATTGGTGAGTGGTGGTAAAGGTTAGAAATATAATGTCAGCTTGCCTGACATTTCACAGGGATAATGCATTTTAGCTTTTGGTAATTTTTAGACTTGCATGCCAGTGGTGTTATTATTTTACCATATCAGCTCTTCTCTTTATTAAAACCCAACAACATCACTTTGACTAAACAAAAATGAGAATTCAGGTATCTTGAGGCCTTATTCTTATTAGTTCAAGTTAGTCTGAGTACCTTCCCTGACAGCTCACCGTGAACTGATGAAAGTCATGCAAATGTGCTGTTTGGAATGACACCAAGTACATTTCTCTGAAAAATAGATATCAAGTCCAATTTCTTGGATAATAGTAAACCCAGCATGGTGCTGTTACTCTCTTAAACTCTAGTTGTAGAAGCCCATGATGCACACTTCTAACAGCTAATTTGTCTTTTAGGGACTAATCAGTTGTGTTGATAGAATTGTCTGTTGATGGCACTGTGTTGCTGTTGTTAGAAAGCATTAGAGTTTTGTTTTTTCAGGTAGTCACAAAGCTAAAAACCTTGTATGTATCATTAATGTTATTTATCATTTGTGGAGATGCCTTTAACAAACTGCCACTGTAAGAAAAACCACAGAGAAGCTGACTATCTGTCATCTTAAACATCTGTAATTTGAAATCATGCAATGCATCCATATAGGAGGCCAGGAATGAGGTTCAATGTTAATCAGGGATGAGAGAAATGGTAGAATTAAAGCAATTTGCCAGTGAAAATCTTGGACACTGCTAATCAACTTTACGTGAGCAAGCCTGTGCTCTTGCATGATGATAACCCCATTATTCCCAAAGCTACTAATCAACCATAAAGTGGAATTCATTCCTTTGAATTTCCCTGATTCCCCCCAGCTGTCCTCCCTGCTTAGCTGGTATCCTCCTTACTCTTTCGTGCAACCCCACACGGTTATGCTGTGATTGATACACGTTCACATGTACTCAACATGTATAATTATCTACAACCAGATTCATTTTATTGAAACAGATGTACTTGTCTGTTGATGTTCTACAGATTTGCACTATATTAAGATTATGAGGATTTTTGATGATTAATATGCTGCACGTTTTAGGTTTACTGATGTTTCTCTTTTGCTAATTGAACTGTCTTTTCATGACTGGTTGGTGGGAGCAGACTGCTGTGTGCACTGCATTCTAGCCTGCCTGTTTTGCGAGTTTCTCTCCCTGTGCAACATGGTGGTGGCTCAGGCATCATGTGGCGCCTGCACATCAGAGGCTTGCTGTTGCTGCTGCTGTGCAGACGACCTGGGTGACGACTGCAACTGCCCCTGTGACATGGACTGCGGCATTATGGACGCCTGCTGTGAGTCCTCTGACTGTCTCGAGATCTGCATGGAGTGCTGTGGCATCTGCTTTCCCACATAAATGCCCTGTTTTCCAGTAGCACATGGAGACAGAGACATCTAATGGGTAAAAGAACAAGTGTGCATGCGTATGTGTATTGTGTCCTTAAACATAAGCATGTGGGTACACATGATCAAGGGAAAATACAAGTCTGGCCTCCATCCAGCTGAACAAGCGGATGCTTCATCACTTTAAATTGACTAAATCTGTTCTGTATTGTTTGTGTATGTAAATATTATGAGTGTCGGTTATGCTAATATCTCTAACTACTTTACTTTAAGAAGTACTTTAGCTCCGAAATTGTTGGCACCTTCAAGAGCATGAACTGTGGAAGGTTTTTTTTTTTATATGAGAAGCACTGCACACAATGATTCAAAATCAGATAAAATCAGAGAAACTACATGCCTGTTTTTAAACAAAACCTATTAATATTTTTTAAAAAATGGTGTAGTATTTTGATAGTCCTAAGAAATATTTAAAATAATGCAAACAATATTTGAATTTTGATCTAAAAAAAAAATATGAAAAAAGGCTTTCAGCATACATTTCCTTTGGCCAGGTCTGTTTTGTTTTTTAAAGGAGCTGCATCATGATTTTTACCCAATATCTGTCACCAAACAGTCATGTAAATATGCAGTGACTGTTCAAAATACTGGATAATTTTTCAAAATAGCTTTTTAATTTGCTAATCAAAAATGATTTTATATTTTGGAACTAATCAGGGAGTGGATTTGTATGAATTATGAACTTTTTGAAAAACTGCTGGGCTGTACAGTTTTCAAATAATGCGGCATTTTATTGCTGATTCAAAGTCTTTAATATTAATGGCTTATATATTGTTTGTATTAGCCACATCCAGTTCTGTTAGCCTAACAAACCAAATTTGCATTTATATGAATGGGCATGTTTTGTTTGATAACATCATTAATGACTTTCTTCAAATAACCATGACACTGCACCTTTAATGCTGATTTATTTTTTGAGTGCAGAATCTAAGTTTTTATTTGTGCAAACCTGGGAATATAAATTCAGAGTCAAATGTATTTGTCACATACAAAATCATGCCCAGTTAAAATGTAGTGAAATGTGTATTACGACTGTCCTATATTTGAAAAAGAATAAAAACTATGAATATCAATAGGAATAAAATATCACTACCTATTTTAAGGGGATAAAATGAAATACAAAGGCGCTTCTGAAACTTCATGGATCAGTGGTCTTCAACATCCTTGCTGGTCATTACAGGAGGATGCCCAGTGTTGCAATTCATTTTATAGGAGAAAAAATAACAAAATAGCAAAAACAAAAAACTAATGTATTGTTAAATCTGTCCAAGATTATGTTCGAATTCCAAATTCCATTCAGTTCATGTGCCATTTAGAATATATAGTTTTGCTCATTTTCAGAAATCCTGTCAATAATTCTGGAGCTATTGTCTTCTTTTTTTCAAGGTCTTGTGTCTTGCTCAGTATAAACCATGATGGTGTAATTTATCTATTACTCTAGATTACATTACTGTTAGTTTCAAACTACTATGCTCCAAAACAACACTGTAATTTTCACAGATTTATGACCATCTTCTACAACAGAGGTTAATGGGTATTTTTTTAACTTGTTCAGCAAGTCTTTTTGCAGTTGTTTGTCTGTTAAAGCTTTCTTTAGTGTTGTCTACTGTATAGTGATTCATAACAGGTCCATAATTGTAAGTGTGATGGGAAGCAGTAATTTTTTTTCTTTCCCTATACTGTATTGCAAGGGAAATTATTGCCTCTGCATTTAACCCATCCAAAGTGAGCACACACACGGAGCAGTGGGCTGCCACACACATTGGGGACACCTGGAGAGCAGTTGGTGGTTAGGTGCCTTGCTCAAGTATATGCACATGCCAAGAATGTGGAGAAAGGGAAGGTGCAGCTCACCCCCCCAACACTACACATTTTTTCTGCTGTTTCGGGAATTAAACCAGCGACCTTTCGGTCCCAAAGCCGCTTCTCTAACCATTAGGCTGCGGCTGCCCCTATGTAATGCAATGTAATGGAATGTTTGTTTCAGTTTACTTTAACAGCTAACCCCACTAATACTCATTTTCCCTTTATTTGTTGCCCAGACAATGTGTTTTCTCACACAGTCTTGGTCATCCTTCCTATGTAAACTTTGTTTGTTAACCTCTCCTAGTAGTACATTCCTGTCTTAAATACTGGAATTATTATTCAAAACAATATACATTCCTGAACCAGCATTTCTGAAGTTGGTTTACATGTAATCGTTCATCTTAATTAAATGATTTAATTGATTTGTATGTTGACAGTTGCATTTTACTGTCATGAGGGCCCTTATTCATTAAAGTTGCTGACAGTCAAATCTGAAAAAAGCAGTGTTTCCTTTTTCATCAGATTCACATCTGGTCAGAGTATGTTGATCTGTGAGCATTCTACTTAACCAATGCATGATTTCCAGTTAAATATTCAGAATCTACATCAATAATTGCAATTAGAGTAATATAAATAGTAACTATGAAAAAAGGCAACAATATCCATGATATTAGTTTATTTGGAAACCTTGTACAACAGTATAACTCGTGGGGTTTTACACAGAGGTGTTAATGAGGCATATGAGTAAAATACGGAAGTAGTAGGTGGGAACCAACATCTGCAGCTGATTCCTCATTTGTTCACATCACCAGTTTTCTGAGTCATACACAATTCCTTTCACATGCACTAAATATCTGTGTCTACAAAACTTTGATGAATAAGGGCCAGTATGTTGTATTGATGATGTGTTTGGTACGGCTTGTGTGTTTTTGTGAAAACTGACTCATCTCTGTTAAATAAAAAAGACACTGCACTTTTCATAGAGGGACAGGATTGGAATTCAAAAATATGAATGTTAAGTGCACTAAAAATCTTGGGACACGCGAACAGAAGCTATACTCAGTAAGCTTACTTATGTTTAGTACTGAGCCACTACAGGGTAAAGATTAGTTATAGTAGGTCTGTTAAAAATATGCCAATTTGATGAATTCAATTTTCTATGGATACTTAGTCAATTCTAAATTTACTAGTAGCTTGTTTGAATGATGAAACTGTTGAGATAGTACAGCACTTCTTCAGCGAGCTGAATCAATTAATTAATTATTATTTTTTTAAACACACTAGCCCATTTTTTATGGAATTTAATGGGGGCCAAAATTTGAAATATGACAAAATGTGAATAAGTTTTTGCGTATTTATCATTTTGTGTGTAAAAGCAGGGTCCAGTTTTCCAGTAACAAATATTGTTTTAAAATAATATATACTTTCTTTTCTGTATGAGATTATTCAACTTGATGTATTGCTCATTGTACATTCTTGTGGAAATCATTGTTATTTTTTTTAATTATTTTTTTATCTTTCTCTTCCTGTAGTCATCTTAAGCAAGACTTTTTATGTTGAAGAATATAAGAAGCTTTGCATGCATTTAGATGAGATACCATGATTATTTTTCTGTAGAATAAAACTGTATTCAGAACTAAACTCTGTGGCTATGCTTGTGATCGTGAAGTGTGGAGATAATTTTGAAATCCTTTCTTTGTTTGGAGGGAATTGAAATGTTTTGGTTGTCTGCTTAATTAATTTTCTTTTACACATTTGTATAGAATATTTTGCATGCCGTAGTCATGCAGTTACCCTTCACAGAAACTAAGGATCCCAAACGTTTTCTGAATCACAACATCGCAACTGGTAAAAACAATGTTGATGCTCTTTTAGATGAAGGTCTAAGCCCAACAATTTTTTAAATTTAAGCCCAACAGCCTCCCTTTCCGGCCTTTAACGCTTTTCTGCAGAAGTATTGTCAGCCTCCAATCACTATTATTGTTTTTGTATTCTGTTGATGTTGCAAGTATCAGTGCTTTTTTTGTTTCTTACTTCACTCGAAAGCACAGGTCATTTCATTTACCATATCAAACGAATCTTTAGCGATCCCACGGTGCCTGTGTTCTCACTAGAAAAAAAAGTCAGTTATTGCCCTCCAGCACAAATTGCAGCTTATTTCACTGTTCTAGCATCATAGGCATATTTTTATGAGCGTCTCTAGTTATCAGTTAGCATTTAGCCCCAGTTGCATAATAAGCACATTTAGTTACTAATACCATAATGCACATTGCATTGAGAGCAGGGAAATAATGATTTTACTTCAGCTGTTAATTAGTAAAGAATGCTATGAAGCTGCAGGTTTTTTTTACATGTACATTCTACGTATCATATATTTATTATACATGCAAAACCTCTCTTTATTTGTTTACCATCCTTAATGTATTCTTAAAGTATGTTTTGTTTTATAATGACAGTGTATACACTTACCATCAATTTTATGAGGAGCACCTGCACATCCATTCAGCTGTCTAATCAGCCAATTGTGCCCACAGCCCAGTGTATAAAATCATGCAGAAACAGGTCAAGAGCTTCAGTTAATATTCACAACATATATAATTGATAATATAATTGGCAATAAAGAGTGATCTCTGTGACAATGACTAACCTGTATGTACATTATAAACATTATGACCACTGACGATGAAGTGAATAACATTGATTATCTTGTTACAGCTGCACCTGCCAAAGAGCGGGATGTATTGTTATTGTTAGTTACTTTTTGATTTGTTGAAAGCAGGAAAAATGAGCAATGATGTGAAGGATGTGCTTGTGGTTGACTTTGATGGTTAACGACTGGGCCTGTTCATCTTTAAGCGGTAAGTCCTGTGGAATGTTCCTGGTATGCAGTGGTAAGTACCTACCAAAGGTGGTCAGAGAAAGAACAACCATTATTTGTCAAGAGTAGAATGGGTACTCAGGGCTCATGATCACACATACTACTGCTGAAGCTTTTAATGATAGAAAAGGTGTCATGATGTTAAGGCCGATCAATGTGTATACTGGCATTGTCAGCACATCTGTGAATTTTATTTCAGTCAGTTCCTAATTTACACCATTGCCTGGACCAGGTAGTTATTAAGGGTGAATGAATGTGCGCTGTAAATGTATTGTGAATGTTAATGAAGAACCTCCTGGTTAGGCAGTCTATTTCTTGCAATATTGGGTACAGATTCTTTGAAACTGGATGTTTGGGATTGCAAAAAATACAAGACAACCATCAGCTATGTAGTGCCAGTGACTGTATGCCACCTATAGCCCTAGATTTCTGTTCTTGCAGGCAGGAATGGGACTAAAAGTAGTATTTTGTTGTTTTTATTGCTGTTGTCCTGGCTGTGAAATTTTTTTTCTTGCTCACTACAATATTAAAAAAAATCTGTATTTGAGTTGTAGCCTTCCTGACAATTTGAACTAGTGCTGATATTTTCATCATTAAGGTGTTTTCACCACCATAACTGCTGCTCATTGGATGTTTTTTGCTTTTCTCTCCATCCTGTAGAAACTATAGTGACCTCCTTACATTACCAGGAGATCAACTGTTCCTGAAATACTTGAAAAAAAAAAAAAAAAAGTGCTAGGCTGGTAGCAGCACCCACGTCACTGTCATGGTGGTTTTCTTTATTCTGATGTTTGAAATAAACATTAAAACTGAAGCTCAACCTGTATCTGCGAGCTTTTAGGAATTATGCCACATAACAATGTGATAATTGGACGAATGAGCAGGTATATAGGTTTTCCTATTAAAGTAGTTGTTGAGCCTTCACAGTTCTGACAGTCTTTTCAACACAATTTCCTTCCATCAGTTGTCTAAATCTAAAAGGAAGGAAATCTTCATCCAATACCGTATGCATAATGTATTTCTCTGTCCTTGCATACGTGTCAAAGTTTGAAGGAGCTCCAAAGTGCTCTCTTATGGATAGTGTACTGTAAGAATAAAAGTTGCAGATCTGTCAGCACTGTAAGCTCAACCGAGACAAGGAGGACAAAGAAAAGGAAAAAATAGAGTTCAGGTAATGTCACTGTCACTTAATCTCTGCAGATCCGTGTTAATGCCTGTATGCATACAGGCACTTTTATGATGCTAACAAGGTCATTATCTACAGAGCTTAACTGACACTGATGTGGACCCTGAGTGATTTTGCTGCATGTTTATTTGTAGTTCGTCCTGAAAATTCTTCAATGAATATAAGTCTTCGTCTGTAAACCTATCCAAAATAACATATGTACATTAAAAAAAATTAGTCAACTGTCTCTGTTTAATAATTGTTTTACAGAATCTTGTTTAAATGGGATTCCTGGCAGAGCGCTCAAAGCTTGCTCACTGAAAGATATCTTATGGCAAACATCTATAGTGTTTGTTCATTTATTTTTACTTTAACAGGAAATTTGTATCTTAGAATTTATTAACTGAAACAAACAGAGCAAATGGAATGCAAATGGCACATCCAGGTTGCAGATTTGTGTCTCGTCGCAGCAATGTGATGCTGTATTCACTCGTTAAATATTTAAAGACCCATTCCACAAAATCTGTACTGCTTTACAAGAGCACAGTGTAATATGTAATCTTACTTTAGCAGGGAGCAGCATTACAGAGATGTAATTGACAGCAGTCGGTACTGAGTGAGATCAGGGGGGGAAAGGCCACCAGACAAGGCACAGAACGATTTTTAAAGTTTTCAATGTTCAGCTTTTTGATGTCTTGCACTTTGAGACAGAAAGAGCAGCAGATCCTGATACATTGGTGCATGCCCAACATAGTTTTTCTTTTCATGTATTCCTCCTTAAAGGTATTGCTTTTTAATACCTTCTGTATTATAATTCTAAGCACATGCATATGCGTGCACACTGGAAGCCGAATACTCAGAGAGCATAGATCAGTGTGATCAATGTGTGTGTGTGTGTGTGTGTGTGCACATGTTTAAGGGGAAATGGATGCATGAGGCATAGGAGACCATCCGTTCTATTAGTAAAACATTAGGCCACTGTTACACCTTCAACTTTTTTTTCCCCTTTTTGTAAATTCTTTGGTTCATTGAAGAGGCAAATTGGATAAGACATGTGGAGCGGAAGTCCCTGTTTATTTACTTGTACGCAGCCCTTGAGCTATAAATTAGATGTCACCTTCACTATTTGTCATTCTCTTATATGGCTGTGTTGTGGAAACCAAAGCAGTGGTTTGATTGTTTGCTCTTAACATCACGTAAATGAATGGCTTGGATGGCCTGGAGTCACTCGGAGGGACGGACATGACTATTTTGTGCTCAGTGTAGACAAGGCTCTGTACTAGTGTCAAATCACTGCCATACCAAAAATATTTGATAGTGACAGCAGATAGACAGTGTGTGATGTAACATACTTCCTATAGAATGGACTTTTAAACTCTGAACAAAGTAACGGAACGGATTTCTCCCAAAACTCCCAAAGCTATTCAGGTTTACTCACTTTTATTACTTAGAGAATGTAATATGTCCAAAAAGAGTGTTACAAACAGTGGTTATTAGTAATTAGTTGTGAGCTAGTCAGGTGTTACATTCTGAGTTGAGTGAACATGCTTTCTAAATTCGCATAACAAGGGATGTAATAGAAAGCTTGAAAAGTTGCTATTAAACTTGATATGGGGTCGGAAATTCCCTAATCCTGTGAAAAAGCCTTTTAATTGTGCAGTGTTTGGACAAGGAAACGGCTATTGGTGTCAGCTTTACCAAGAGGATTGTGGGCACATCTGTCATTTTTGAATCATATTGATTTCATGTGGAGAGGTAAAATATGTGTGAACTGTTGACCTGATTATTTTCAAAACTGATAAAAGGAAGGGAATTTTTGAAACCTGATCCATGACGATAAGTCAGAAAGCTACCTGAGGATGGTTCCACTTTCTGATACAGTGGGTATAGAAGTATATCTTTATTAAAAATTTTCACATATTAAAAATATTTAAACAATTATTTTTAATATATGAATTAAAATATAAAAATATTTCCAGCTGAATTTACTCAATTCAGTTTTACTTGTATGGCGCTTTTTTGCAATTGACATGATCGCTAAGCAGCTTCACCTAGTAGAAGTAATTTAAAAAGGAATTTAATCATTTTACTACAACACCTACACATCCCTATTATAGCTATTAAGTAAATCTAAAAAAGACGAGATGGTTAAAGGATCCTCTTATTTTTCATATGCCATGACTGTTCCAGGCTTTAGCTGCCACTGAGCACCAGGTGCTCTTGGTTGACTAAGCGTATGAGGATGGTCTGCCTTTGCTTTTCTTCGGCACCCCTTGCACAGCACCTTGTATTCCCAGGTGGTCAGCCATCCATGCCTTAACCAGTCCCATCCCTTCTTAGCTTCCAAGATCAAATGGGATCAGGTGTTCACTGGGTGGTATGGGGTGGGTAAAAGTTCACTCTTCCTAAAACAAACTTCTAATTAATCATTCTGATTGGTTCAGCATGAAAATGGCTATTCCTTGTGCATTAGAGTACATAAAGAGTACTGGTACTTGGTCAGTAATTTGTGTGTAATGTAATATGTTTAAGCCATACAGATGCTTATTTTACCATTAAGGTCATTAAAAAGGGGTAATTTCATCCTCTGGACTTTTAGTGGGGCTGAACCAATAGTTAGCAGTTGTTTTCCCCCAAGAAATAACGTGAACTTGTTGGGCTGGATTATCTATTCAGCGAGCAACATTTTAGGTAATTAAAAAACGTGTTCAAGAAGCAATTATGGCTAGCAGTTTCGAGGAAATTTGTGTAAATGGTTACCTCTATGAACCAGAGAGGGAGGAACCTTGTGGAGACAGTGAGACATCACGTTCTAGTGACTCTGAGGATAAGAGTGCTGCCATGAGATGTGCGCAACATTAAAACCAAAATGACCTACATGGACAAAGTCTTGCCAGCTCGGCTTTCCTGTCCTCACTTAGTTTAGGAACACACAAGAAATGATTTCTGCGCTTGTTTGTGCTGCTCAGCACTGGCCGATAATGTGTTATATGCACGGGATCAGTTATGCAGCCCTGCCAATCCAACGATTTTGCGTCACTACCAGCCTGGAACAGCCAGTTCAAAGGCTTTATTAATTTCCTGTGAGTTTAGAAAAGTCCATAATCAAGAAGTGAGAAGAGTTTAATACTACTAGGACCCTGCCTGGATCATGCTGTCCATTCAAACTGAATGAAATAGTGAACAGGATACTGGACAGAGAGGTTACCAATGGGTCTACGGTAACTTCATGGGTGTTAGTTCCTATATGAAAAAATGGAATTCTGTCAAAATTAAGTCGCCGTGTCAAGATAGCACTGCGCATCCACAAAAATCATTACTTGCTTTCTTTTTAGTAACACATTTAATTGGAATATTGCTCTATTGTATAAATATTGATCAGTGCAGCGAATCAATTTTAAAAAGTCCTGACATTTCGTGTGTGACGAAAGCAGGGCATGTGCTTGTCCTTGACATTCATTGGCATGCTAGAATTTCCTATGCAAATGTAAACTGAGCGAGCACGAGGATTTTAGTATATGCATTCTTAAGGTCCTAAATGTATTAGTAGCTTAAGCCATGGTTCAGTTCTTTTTCATAAATGTTATAATTTACACTGAGTAAATACAGCTGGAAAGATATTTTGTGTGTGTTTTCATTTCAGGCTGTAAAGTGGCAAAATAAATTTTTTGAAGGCGCTGATTCCTTTCTAGGCGCCACAGTGATATAGAGGTTTGTTCCTGCAATGGACTGATGAGATGTTCAGAGTGTGTACCCTGCTTGCACCTAGAGTCGAGTAAGATAGCCTCTCGGGTGGCAGGGTGGGTGTATTCTGTAGTGAGTTTACTCACAGTTTTTAATAGTCATTATTCTGTGAGTGTTCCACCAGAGTTAATGTGACTGTAAATTCATTAAAGGTGTATGCAGATAATTTTTTATGAATACATTTCTAATCTGTGTCAAAATTTGATAAGAGATATAAAACTGATAATCTAGGCGTTATACAAAAATCTACACATAGAGTTAATACATTTGAAATTCTATATACTAACTTAACATATGTTATATGCCCACGCAGGTTATTCCTTTAATTATTATTTACAGACCCCCAGGGCCGTACTCCGAATTCCTGGGTGA